>JAQFYC010000242.1:0-69152 GCA_034694165.1 Tomocerus mixtus
TGCATTCTATTCTTCTTCTGTGAATTGAATGCTGAGTTGTCTTGTGATAATTGATGTTGGTGATTTTTCTACATTTTTATTTAGTTGTGGCCTTAGCCTCCATTCTATTTCAATCGAATCGAATCCGATCCTGCTGCGCAGCCACACTAGAATGAATTAATATCTATTCTTTAGTTCTCGCCTTAATTTGTATTTCACACTAGAATTATCTATAGCTACTATGTATACTTAATAGTACACTAGGATTAAAATCATTATCATGTACTATATTGTATAGGTGTATAATAGAGGAGAATAGCTGACTGAACTGGATCGGAATGTCCTGTAATTAAGAATCTTTCTAGATTGTCTGTATTTATTTTTATGTATACAAAAGTAAACGCACTATCATATCAGCATTAAGTATTATGTTTGTTCATTTAACATTTAAGGCAATTAAATCCAGTAAAGAAAATCTTGATATTTTTTTGAATTTTGGCCTGCTAAGCTATGTTTTGACTTTGGCTTCAGTTTCTAATTGTTTCGTCGACTCATTCACTGAGCATCAAGACAAATATATTACCCTTTCCTTTGTAGAACCATGTTTTTCTGTTCATTGTAATTGTATAAGTAAAAAATGTAACTATGTATAGTAAGTACCTAAGAAAAATACAGTAGTACTAATAGTGTGCATTGCAGTTAATAAAATAATATTACGTATATTATAGGTGCTCTGTTATTAAGGTGATGTTGTTGGTTATGTTTTTGGCAGGTGAAGCCCTAATCTCAAATTCATATCAAATGAAATAAACATCACACTAACTCAAACTACATAAACTCAAAGCTAAAATTATATTTTTCAAACGAACAAAACTAAGAATAAATGTACCATTACCAATGCATCCCTTTGCTTTACAAATATGTAATGGAAATGTAAGTAAGTATAGATATTTGTTTTGCTCTTCTATAGTGTACTAACTAAGTGCAATATACCAGAATTATTACATTTATCTAAACAAGCACAATACTTACAACCTCCCATTACCGATACGATATGATATCACGTACTTAAACTTAGTTACACACACGTACAAATATAAATGTTACGATTACTCTTGACTTGACTTGACTCTACAGTTTTAATGTTTTGATGTTTAAAATGAGAAATTTAATTGAGTAACTAATTCTGTGTCGGGTCATGGAATGAAATGGAATGCTAACACATTAAAATTCACACTGAGATGATCAAAGAGCACCCGAAGACTCTTATCTCCATTTGCTGTTTGAAGAAATAATTAAATTGCAAAAATAACTGCTTTCTTTTCCACAATGCATTCATCAATTTTATATTTCAATTAAAAATGGACATTGAAAAATTCCGGTTGGAAATTGCAAATCAGCATTGAGAATTGCATTATATTGACAATATTATTAATTTTTTGCCAGTAATAAAAATCTTTCTTCTAATAATTATGGACTTTATGTACTAGGGACATGAATTTAGATTTATTTTCATTCTCCAGCGGTGCCAGTTTTTCTGCTTTTACAAATATTTCTATGAATGTAGGATATTCTTATGAATAAAATGTGCTTAGGCTTAGATTTGCTGGATTACTGCTCTGGATTTGAATTAATTCCTTGTTAAATGTGAATGAATTGTTGATAATGATAAAAATATTTCCATTCTTAGATTTCCATTACGCACACACTGGTATACTTGATTATAGCATTTGTACAAGTATATGGAATTAGTGAGAGAGTAGGGCAGTGTAATCTAAATCTAATGTTTACTACATAGCATTCAAAAGAATGAATTGGCTTTGCCATGCCAGGCCAGGCCAGGCCAGGGCAATTCAAGCCACGTAGATTAGACAGACTAGACAAGGCAGTGGGAGAGATAGATACAATCGGATCAAAGTAAATTGAGTAATTACTCATTACTACACATTCAAGAGATAATCATAATTAAATCAAGTCATGCAACTTTGTTTTGTTTACTCGCTCTAGTCTCGTCTTGTTTGAGCTATGGTATCAGTATACCTGTATACTTTTGCCTACATTACTATTACATTTATACATTATATCTAATGCTATCACATTAAGTCTATTTACTAGGTAACTAGCAACTTCTTTCATCATGTTACAATATTCATTATTATGGGTCCGTCCGTCTCCATTCTTCATACATTCATTTGTATATGCATGCTCTGCTTACTAATCTACTATCCTCTATCTCAGACCAACCTTTAGTACTTTTCTTTTTATACAAAGACTATAGAAATATTTAGAGTAACTAAATACCTTTGCCCCTTTCTCTCTCGTTTTGATGTTCATTCCTATAGTATTTCCAAGTAGTACCTATATATACGTCATAGTATCAATATTTTTCACTAGAAAACTTTAAGAACCAAGAAAATAAGTTCTACGTGACCACAACAGATAACAACATTAAAGAAATGAGAAAAGCTATAATATAACTTACATTCTTCATTATCATGCAGACAAATCATACTCATGAATATGTACAGTACACGCATTCGACACTACAATATTTTAATAGGGAGATAAGGGCTGTTATATGTACGATATTACATACTACTACTACCTGATACCTACTCAACATAGAAATAGTAATATAAACAGGTGCATTAGAATTACATGCACCATAAATAATAAGATTTATAAAGCTAGACATGAAATGCTAAGCTGGCTTGGCCAGGCCACGTTTTTTAAGCTAGAAAATAAAAGTTAGCAGCCAAATTTGCATTGCCCTTCCTATAAGGTTTACTCAAATTAACGATTGCATTGTTTAAGGTATTACTTAAGTGAAAAATAAAGTGAATACACTTTTGTGCAATTACATTAGGACTTGCCACGAAAGGAAAAGACACGGCAGACGATTCGGAGCCGTCCCAATTCTACTTATTTTTTAACTACCTGACATTACCTTCCGTACCTTTATTTGCATTTATATGTAACGTGATGAGCAACATACTATTAGAAGTACATAAAATATAATAAAGCTTATTATTATGCATTGTGACTTATTAAGAACGCATCTATAGGAATAACTAGACTTCTCTTGCACTATAGTGGGTCTTAAAACTACAAAAGTGCATTGCATGGAATCAAGTTCATTGTGTTGTGCTTGTAATGTGAATTATTATTACTTTTTTAAGTTTAAGTAAAACGAAATGAACTGAACTGGAGAAACTGACCGAGGCAAACTGTTTTCTTTCTAATTAGAATTGTATGTACGTAGAAAGAAATATCTGACAATAGTAAATTACCTGTACATGCATAGCTAAATTAGTTGAGATTCCCCGTGGACGTAAGATGATTATGAATTATATGTACCATGTACTTTACTCGTCTGGGCATTTGCAATTTTGCAATAAATAAAAGTTCAGTTGATTTCATGCGAAAACTGACCGTGGTAAGATTTCATGCAAAGGATACGGGGAAAGAGCTACGAGCGGAACTATTACTCAGCATAACTTACTAAGTTCAGCTCAGATGTGATGTGAATGTAACTTGACTTTGGTTAGGTCTTCGTTAAATAAATACACCATATTATCGTATCTGCTTTTTATACTGTGTATAAAAGCTAAGGAGCATAATATGCATTAATACATGGTATATATGTACAAGGAGTAAAATAATATCACAAGGTCAACTCTTTCCTTAGCAGTTAATGTTTCTCTTATCATTTATTACAGGTAGTTCTTGCATAAGTATACATGGAATTCTTTCTTTTATTGTCAGAAGTCAGAACTTTAGCTACACTTACATAAGAATTCTAATGGGAGAGTAATTCTGTTGTGATGTATGCTACCCATGCTAGACTACTTAATAGAACCCAAAACTAACGCTCTACACTACTTTAATAGAAAACAGTGCAAAGGACAGTTCAATGTTCAATTTTATGTTGAGACTCAGAAAAAGACGCACGAGTCAGTCAAAATTCTGCATTTATTCTCACACTTTACCCGCCCTATCTCCTACTTATTTAATGCTAACTAATGAACATTGTAAACATGTATGCTTACTTAAAGTTAAGTGAGTCACCTAGAGCTAACTATTTAATTTCAGTAGCATTGTATTGTATTGTAAATTTATTTCAGTGGCCAAATATTAAGAGCTTACATGGCTATCTTCCATACAGAGTTACTAATATTAAGAAAGGAGAGAAACACATTTCCAAATCAGTTCACTATAATTATACTACTTATTTATAATTGGTCTTTAAATACTCAATTTTGCCTACTTATTCTTTACGAGAGTGCAATACAATAATAGTCACTAATAATAATTTTATAGATTTCTTTTTGAAATGAAAAGTTCACGTATTCGTTCATCAATTTTTTTCCATTTTTTTCATCAAGATATTCAATTCGTTGAATGTCTTTTGGTATCAATTCCATATTTTAGCACTCTTGTAAGAGAACGAGGCTGGGGCAAAGAAAGTAAAAGCATTTGGAAGGACAAGGCCCTTTTGCCTCTTAAGTACTCTCCCCAATGTTTGTTTAATCACGCATATTTGAAAGTGATTCTTTAAACTGTGCGTAATCGGTAAAAGTAGGGCTGAAATTGATATAGTGAGGCATATTATTACGCCTAACCATCCGAGAGGAATTACAACCTACTATTTTAAGTACAATAAAATAAATGATTGAATTCATATAGAAGATTACGGTGTCAAAAAGATCAAAAAATTATTTTAAACAAACTTTAAAGCTTTATCTAATTTTACCTAAGTATTAATATTTTATTAAATATACAAAAAAGCCTTGAAAACCATTTTAAATGTTAATCAAATGTATTTTATTATTTTGGCTTTGCCGAATTTTCCATAAGTACTACATACTACACATATTTATATAGCATAACTTGTTATTATAAATTAGATAATCAAAGTTACATCACTCACCTTGCTTTACTCAGTAATAGTTAAAAGAGTTAGCAAGTTGGCAAACTTGAGCCTCAAGTAAAACTCATAAGTAAGTCAACCCTGCTTTAGTTTACTTAACTTGACTCGACTCCCTCCGTTATTTCTGTCCAAGAAGCATGGAGAATCTAATTTGGATTTTTGCAAACATCCTATTAAATATGCAGAGGTTCTCGCCCCTTCCGCTAACTAATTCCATTTCAATGCATCAGATACTTACACTTTACACAACTTACCCTAACTAGCTAACCTAACGTAAACTAAGAAAAAAATATAGCGAACAGTATATTAGCATGTATAGTAAGTATAAGTAAGTAAGTCCCTAGTTTTTTAAGCAGAGAGAACATGCTCCTTACTTTGTAAACATAATATAATATTCATATTTCCATTATCTTTATAGACAGGTCAGAGTCAAAGGCAAAGGTGCTACTATAATTTTCAGTAAATTCTATTAACACATTACCCACATTATTACATTATAGTAGGTTCTGTCTATTACACATACGTACATACTCTCTGCTGTGGTAGAACAAAATAAAGTACGGTAGAGTACGAGAAGAAAACCTTTCACTGCATTATTAATGTTTTTCTATCCTGTCTTGTCTCACTCAAGGCACTTTTATTGCGTAGGAATAAAAATATTGCCGTTTGCACACCTGAGAGTGTAAATGGGATAAAAACTAACGTAAGTAACTCGATAAAGAATTGTTTCAGTGTAAATTAGCAGCTTAAACTATAAAAAGTGTTCTGCTATTGTATACTGTAGAATAGAGTAGGATCGCTCGTCAATTTAGTTCAACTTCAGTTCAATAATCCAATGTAAGCAAAAGCAAGTCAGTGTTCGTAAATAACATTAGTCATGTATAGTACTTACTCTGAATATAAATGTATTGATAGAGCTTTTGATTAGTTTCTGATGAGTTTTCTATCTATGGGTGTACAAAAGCTACGCGTCCACGTCCAATAGGTACACACATATGCCTAGTTTATTTATGTACTTGAATTACGTTTATGAACGCTACCTTTAACCTGTATACCGTATACATAGTATAAGGAGCTACTTATTTACAATGTACAGTACTTACAATATCGATGATGTAGGAAAACACATTATATTTACATGCATAAGTAATGCTTACAAGTTCTGCTGGTCTATTCTATGATATGATAGTAATATAGAAACAGTTTGGAATACAACTTAATATTCTATATGTATATTGAGCAGATAAGTAAAGCAAAAAGTTCTTATTACTAGTTCTACTCGCTCCTTTTATTTTCTTGTTGATTAAATTGGGTAGGCTTGCTTGAGTTGATAGTTGATGTTGACGTTGAGTTTGCTTACTGTTACAATTTACACAGACGATAGGAAACCATAAGTTAAAGTATCAAATCAGTACATACTAGATTTATATGCGATCATGTATTTTATTGTGCTTACCAAGCTATAGGTTAGCTAAAGACAAGAGAAGTAAGTGAAGTATCGTCATCGGTGCGTAGCGTAATCGTAACGAAACTAAAATGAGTTGCTGACAAGACGATCGACTGCTCCTGAATAACTAATAAGACTGAATAAGAAATCCTTAATGTATGTAGCGTAACTTTTCTCTTTGGTTTAGATTGATGAAGAATGAGATGAACTAGATGGAAAGATGGATTGGGTGAGTGAATGCTTTTCTTGGGAGTGGTACTCAAAATACTACTAGTACTTTGCTGTACATATATACGCATATACTCTAACTAACTACCTATGTAGTGAGTTTGACTTTAATATGTGGATAATTGTACATATTTATTTATGTACGTATGTAAGTTACATTACGTATGCAATGCAACTTTATTACATTATTGCTATAAAATTAAAGGCTTGGCTGAAGCTTGTCCATTCTGGATCTGGACGTAGTATGTATCTCATCCAAAGAAGTGGATATAACACTAGAGTTACTGGATCTGGTCTCCTCTGTGTTTATGTCTTTCTTCATTCTTGATTTGCGTTGTGTTTTGTGTTGTATGTATTTTGATTCATCAAAAGTTGGTTCTTCTTTTTCTAACATTACATAAGTAGCTGTGATGAGACAGAGTCATCCAATTATGTACGATAATTAGGAGGACAGAAATCAAACTCACAATAAAGAATGAGCAAGCACTAGTCTCATCCTCATCTTGTTCTCTTGTCTTGACTTGTCCTTTACTATTCTCTCTTCTATCGATCTTTCTCCTTCTGTATTGTAATTTTATATATCTAGATGACTAACAATAATGATAAGCTAAGGCTTATTCATATACGCATTTAGATACCTATAGTTTTCCTTGGATATTTTTTTCTGAAAAAGATGGGAGTTGTCCCGGATAATTCTTAGGAGCGGATAAAGAGTCCACGTCCAATGCAATCCAATACACATTATATAATATAAAAGTAAAGAGCAGGTAAGCTAAATAAAGACTAAGACATTTAGAATATGTAGTATGTAAGAGACAAGACAAGGGAAGACAATTCATCCAGTCCAGTCCAGTTTCTTATACTTATAAATTCTTTTAATAGTTGTGCTTATACTTAGCCACAGATAAATACATAGCCACTCCAGTACACTATTCCATACCAGGCCAGGCCAGACCACTAGTCCATTCCACTCCAGTCCAAATCAGGTCAGAGAGAGGAAGGAGATCGGTGAAAGAGATAAAGAGTGAGTTGAAGATAAGTCACAGGCGAGGGACTGCCAAAGCACGACACTGCCTCATCCATCTCCTCACACTACATTTCACATATTCATATTATAACATACATTACCCTGAAACTATCTCACAGTATATTATTATGTAACTTATAACATATTTAACTTACTATCTCTTTTTACTCCTACTAGATATAAATATAAATATAACCTAGCTGCAGTATCTGTAGGTATTTAAGTAGTTATATATAGATTGTCAACTAAAATACAGGTATTAGTACATAGTGGATCGTTGTCCACTTGTTATGTTACTTGTTACGTACGTTACATTAACCCTAACGTATTAAAGTTACCTAATGCTAGATCACATTAGAATTTAAAATAGGCTAAGGGTACCTTTCTGCTTTCCCCTTATTGTACACATATAAATAAAATGCATAGGTGTGTTATGTGGACTGTGCACTCGACAAAGATAAATACTTCGCTGTTTGTGGACTATTATACTATGTCATGATACCAAGGCAAGGGTACTTGAGGACAAAATTGGGTTGCATTGTCATTGTCATCTTACGTCGTACATATTCTATAATAAAACGTAAGCTAGGTTACGTAACTTTCATAAGGATACGCTAATATGTGTACTTGTACGAAGATTTTATATAACTTTCTTTGACTGTGTGTATTGTAGCATGTATTTTACTCAAGTTGGTACTTACTTACTTACCAATATCTCAAAAGGGAACGATGCGATGTTTCTATCCTATTTTTATACGAAGATATAGTTAGTTAGCTAGATCTGTAGTGTAGTGGTAGTGGTGTGTGTTAGCTTATGTAAGCTAGGAAATTACTGGTTCTTGCTTTAATATAAATGCATACCTTGTTTACTTACTTAATAGTTAGTTTATAGAATGAGAGTGTCCCTGTCTTGTCTTGTCCTGCCAAGCCAATGCACTGTGTCGTGTAACTGCCATCATTCCCGTTTCTCGGCTGACTTATGAATGTCCCATCTCGTTAAAACTTTAGCTTGTATTGCATTCTATTTGTTTTTCATTGCATTGCATTTGGATTTAGTTTTTTATGTTTTCTGGTAGTTGCTCAGTTTATACTTTATACTATATGTGTGTCTTAGTTGTCTGGCCTGGCCTGGTCCTGGTCTTGCTAGATGAATGCATGGTGACTTGACTTGAGTTGACTTGACTTAGAATTCAATGTCTAGAGTCTAGAATGTAGAAATGAGTGTAAGTGTAGTGTAGGATCTCTGTGTGTGTGCGTGGAGTGAGGAAAGGCCACGAAAGGGAAGGTTAACTGTATTGTTGTGAAATAAATAAGTGACCCTAAATTTTATTCGTTGGGGACAATAGAATAAGAAGGAAGGCACAGGCAAGGGTAACTTTAACTGCATTTTATTCTGCCTTAACTAAACTCAGCTTCAGTTGATTGATTATGGCGACTTTTCCCTTCCTCTTCCTTCGTTAGAGTCAAAATCACCTCCAGTTCACGTCCAAGTCTACTGGAGCCTTAAGTCTCACCTCGTGTCAGTCTCATCCCCGTTCCAGCATTATTATTTATTATTTATATTTAGTAATGTCATGTCTTCAAAATAAAGTTTTAATGCTTTTTTTCCGCTGGCCCCAATAAAATCTAGTATTTAGTATGTAAAACCAAATTATTTTTGTGAAACAAATTAAATAGAATAACAGCAAACTTAATTATAATTACCAAAAATTATGAAGAAGCATAAAATGGAAATGCACTACAGTATCAGGATACTTCCTTGGATTTGGAAGAAATAATAACTCCACATATTGTTAACAGTATAATATCCATAACAGCTGCATTGTATGGATATACGCATGTATAAATACTTTACTAATTAATTAATTATATCTACAATTTGTCTTGAAAATCATTTTTGGTAATGAAAGCCTATAGTGTATGTATTACATAAGTCAGCCAGGTAGTAGATACTGATTACCTACCTGTACCTATATAAGTAAGAAGAAAGAAGCACATTATACAGAAAGGCAAAGGTAAGGAGTAAGTAAGCATGAGGGAAAAGAGTATCATAAAGTTGTCAAGTGGGTAAACGATTAGCCAATGAGTTCTGCAACAAGTTCAGTAGTAATAAATGATAAGGAGAAGTTATGTCAATGTAATGTAGACACACTGGTCTCGTCTGGTCTGGAGTGAGACCTTGTTGACGAGAATTTGAGCTAAATACCCTCAGACTGAAATCAGTCGAGTTATGTCTATGTGATATCTACACGTACATATGTACCATAACTACTATACATAAATATTACATACTAGTTGAGCTAACTTAAGTTGATGTGACATGCCTGTGTATTGTATTTGTACGCTTGGTTTTGCTTAGCAGCTATACTAATATACGTTTATACGTAAATGTTCCTCTCTTCTCCTGTCTCACTCAACTCACGATCACTCAAAGCTCAAATAGGGATTCTCTTTCTGTCTCTATATATGTAATAATACTTTACCCAACAACTTATAGATGTAAGCAGTAAGTAAGTACCTATCTCTTACTTAACATTAGCAGGCTTGTAATGTAATACCTTTTATATTTATATAGTTGTAATAAATTTACACATCTTTACAATACAAAAGATTATTGGAGACTTTGTGTTCTCTTACCATACCACTACTACTACAATCCATAAAATGCTTTGTCCAGTTCACAAAGCAAAATATTAGTACCTAGCCCAGGTATACGGACACAAAAGTAGCAATGATATGTACGTACGTCTGCATCTCTTATATATTTAGATAAATATATATTTGTCTGTTACCTACTTACATCTGTGTGTGTATCTACTTAATAGGTATGTTTTTTTTACAAATCAACTACTACATACTTATTACGTATACTTGTTATTATGTATTTGGTTAGTTAGAGTGAAACTAACTGAAGCATAGAACTCTGGCTGGACTTGGACTTGGACTCTTGAGTTGTTTAGTTTAGTTCAGTCTAGGATTTTTATGCAAAGAGGACAGGTTTTCGAACCAAAATTCATATTTCTTGAGGGCGACAATTTTTTGCTGGTTCTGACTGTTTAGGGGTGGTCGGGACGTCCTTATATTATAAGTACATGGTAGTCTGTCTATATCAGATCTACTCTACTCCTCCTGTAGTATGTATTACACAAGTAGTACATTACAGACTACATACTAGATACTACCTCAAATATGTGTATACATATTGCAATGATAATATCATTTATATTTTTTAAGTCTTACTCACTCACTTATTTACTTTTTAGTTGGTTTCTCTTCGAGAGTAGCTATCTGTATTTCATTGTTCCCTATTGCTTTCTTTGCCCTGTGATTAAATGTACATTGTGCATATGTACCTCAAATTTTTCTTGCTTCCTAGATGGTGGGGTATATTTTCTTTCTAAAGATGTATATGTCAGCGACACAAGCTTTACTAGAGCGAGTGATACCATTTTACCGATACCATTTTTTAACTTAGCATTTTACGATTTATGGAGAGAAAAATGAAATAGTAAAGATAATTGCTCTGAGATTCCCTTTTTGATTAATCTAATTTGATTATGAGATTCTATAGATATTGACAATAATAAAGAAACTAATAGCTAAAATGTATACTTTGTGCCTTTGACATATATATCCTTATATTAAAGAGGGAGAATAAAGGATTTCAGTTCAACTGGAAGTTAAGGCAAGGCTTTTGTTTTTATTTGAATATTACCCAAATAAAAATTCCTTTCCTTCTTGTTTTAAATAATGTCTCTGCTCAATCGTTCATTTCACCTTCAACTTCAACTTGATAGTATTGTATGAGTATGAGAAGGATTTTAGTTAGTAAATGTAGTGGACTTATCGTTAGTAATGTGACAGGATTTGATGTGAAGGGAAAGAAGTACAAAATACACACACACTTCTCATTACTATCAACTATCAACTATTAGGTAACAGTAAAGTAACAGCTTGGGCAAGTCTATCAATTTAGTTTGTTATGTTATGCATGCATTAGTGAGATAAGATGCTAATAGAGGATAGAATATCACATCATATCAGTAGATATTGTGTATGTTTACCATAAACTTTAAAATACAAACGGAAAACTACCTACCAATACCACTATACATACCACAACCACATAAGATTCCTTTATCTACAAAACAGATATGTATTCTGTCTCTCTTATCATTTATCTGATGCTCCAAAGGATGTTTTGGCATTTCCTACATCTAGCTCATGTCAATGAATTGTTTAATAGACTTGGAAGGCACTGTGTTTTTATCACTATCAGTTTTGATTGTTTTATCTTTTGAGGACCAGACCAACACCAACTTCTCTGTTTGTATTTCCTTTTTGAAAGTAAAAGTGTTTTCTTGTCAAAAATGATCATTAGCCTTTCTAAGTTCATTAAATTGTCACTTACTACAGATCCTTTTCCTCAGATTTCCTCTCTACTCTAAATTCTAAATGGTTACTTATCTCAAAACATATATTTAATGTTAAGATGATCGGGGCATGTTAGACTACTAAATTTTTTATGTATTACTTTACCTTGCCTTACAGATAGTACTATGGAACACTCTGGTATTTATATTGTTTCTTTAACAAGGGTGCGTACGTACGGTAGCTTTTAAATGTTAAATAAAAAGATAATGCATTGTACAGCAGGCGAGTGCACTTGGAATTATTATTCGATACGGACAATAAGTTCGGTGATGTAATGTAATGTAGTAATGTAAGGCTAGTTATGTTGTGTATCTATTTAGGAAGATACATTGCTATTGTTAAGTTAAGTTAAGTTAACTTGAGTTGAAAATAGTTTAGTTTTAGTTTGCTAAGAATAAATGTTTTGTTTAAGCATTGAAGAGGGGAAGGTTAGACTTATTATCTTTTGTTATTCGTTGTTGCTTTTGATTTTTAAGTAGACAGAGCACACGAAGAATAAAAAAGGATGGAGTGAATGAGCAGAAGGGATTAAGATTGGATTGGATCAAGGATCTCATCATCTCAATCTAGATCCTTGTTAATGAAACGAGCTGTAATGTAATCTTGTGCTTATTGCTTTGCTTTGGCTTTGCTTGGCATAAGTATAAGTGTAAGTTCGTACGTGGACGGAGGTATTTACATTAGTTAGTTACATTACATACCTACTTTATTTGAATACTTATGCTTACTTTACCTTAGTGCATTTCATATAAGACATGTATTTTTTAACTTGTATATACTTATATTGAATCAGGTGCTGCTCATATAAGAAAAGAAAATCCAGTGCATTGTGTTTATTTCGTATATACTACACTTGCAAGTTTTTTTGAACCAATTCCAATGGGAATTACCTTTTTCTAGAGATAAAGATAGGCAAGGCAAGCTAGGCCAGCTCATCTAGCTAGCTCCTAGCTTACTGACTTGACTGAATGAGCTAAGACACGAAAGAATCGGACTAAAACACACTGAAGAAGTTACATTAGTTATATGATTAAGCTAGTGTTGTGAGAAGTGGTGGCTCGTAAAAATAATTGCGCTGTGTAGCTCACCCGGAATTTTTATGACATTGGATTGCTCTTGTTAATTGCCTACTGGCATAGCATAGCACAGCGCAGTTCACTCTGATAAAACTTTTCACTACCTACCTACTTACTAACTATTTTTCTTTTAATCTGCTTTTTTCTTCATTTCCATCTATCTATTTATTCTAAACCTTTAAATAGCGTGTAAAATATTATTACAGGTCGACGAAGGAATGCCACACTTCTTTAGAGACAGGTTACAATTTCACAGAAATTTTAGCTTGCCGTAGAAATCTATTTCTTTTCTGTACGGAATCAGATATTGTAGGGGAAATTCCTACCTATTTGGAAACAAGACACGAAGAATAGCTGTTATTTCTTAGTTACTATAATTTCTCTTTTATTGATAAATGAAGGAAAGTAATGCGAATTTAAACTCAATTTGGTTGTGTTGTCACATTAGATTTTTGACCTGAGCACTATGAATGAGCTGCCGATGCCACATAAGAAGTTCAAGTAAGAAACGAAATGTAAATCCATGTAAATAGTTCGAACAATTGAAGTCGGCAGAGGAACATTAAAGAATATTAAGAGTTTTGTTACTGTTGTTGTTTTATTTTTATTTTATTTTGAATGACTGTTTGTGAGTACTTCATACAATAGAAGAATTTTAGAATATGAGTCGTGCCTCAGCCATGTATGTATCTCTAGGTATCCTAAATCCTAACCTGTGTACGGGTACCCTTTGCATTTATTTTCTTAGGGTTTCGTTTCATAATTAAGCATTGTAATCGTATGTGAATTGTAGTAGATTCCTTTCATCTCAACTGGATTGGAATGGATTGGGCTGAGGAAACATAAGGAAACTCATAAAATCTCTTATATTAATAATTAAGTAATAATATGCCGATTTATTATATGTATCTTTTGCTATTGAGCTTGGCTCACATGTAATGTGTAATGCATGTACAAATATATGATATCTATGGCCGTAATTGTAATAATGTCTGTATGTGTGTGCGTCTCACGTATCTGTAGTTATCTATCCATCTGTGTGTTTAGTATCTGTGTAAACATACGGTATCTCCAACTACATGTGTAATAATGTAAATATGAAAATCGTGCCTTCTTGGAATTAGCCGAGACAAAACAAGCCATTCAAGACAAGACGTGTAGATTCTATTACTAATAATAATACACATATAATTTCTACCTCTTTTTATCCTTAGGTAAACAATCATAGAGATTTTAGCAACAGAACCAAGTTAACCAAGTCAAACCAATACGTACTTACATACATTAAAGATTAAAGTATGAAGGTATGTATAATAAACGTAAGAATGCTCCTACAGCTTATGTTATGTTTGACCATTGCATTACAATTTACAAATATGATTATGATTACACATTATCAACATCCACCGTAAGATGATTGGCAGTTTGTGAACCATTACTATTACTGCATAACATAGCATAAATAACAAGATGAAACCATAAGGAACGAAACACTATCGAATTGTGGACTCTATAGAAAGCCATAGGTCAACGCATCGTAAATGGTAAACTGAATACAAATTCTTAAAAAATCATTCTTTGAGTTTAAATTTTTATATTTCACAGATTCCTAATTTGTTAACTAAGAATTAGATTTTCTTACAATTTCTTTATAACTAAATCAACTAGCTTTACTGTTTACTATGCCTTAGCGGATAATTTGTTTCTCTCCTAATCGATTGCGATTTAAAAAGTAGTTCATTTGCTAGCTCGTATCGCAATCGTAAAAATCAGTTAGGTGAGTAAATAAGAGGTAAGCCCATAAATCCTATTATATTTAACTGTCCTAAATGTTTATGTGCGATTATGTATGCTTATCTAATAGATGAACAGTTCATAAATTCGTAAACAAGCTGCTATAATATGTATGTTGAAATGCTATGGTAGAATTAAAGAATTAATTACACTGGTAAAGCGATTTGGACAATGTGATGTGGTTAAGCATTTATGTTTGAATCATTTTATAAATACAGAGTAGACTTTGCTTTGCTTTGTATTTAGTGGAGTATTGAGTATAGAGAAGGAAAGCGGCGGCTAAAATAAAGCATTCAGTGCAATTGGCAATAACCAAGTGAATGTTATACTTAAGAACTAAAGGTACCCATTCAATTGTGTTTTCAAGATAGAAATGATATGTCTGTGCTTGTAGTATATAGAGTTAGGGCACACCCCTCTTCATAAAACTGACCACAACACTTAGCTAGTATACATAATAGCTAACCTAAGCAAAGTATACATGTCGTAACCACGGTGCACCACCGGGGATTGGGGTCTTATGAACCTTACGACTGTTCTTTATTTGTGTAGTGCCAATTTTGTGGTAAAATATTATAGTAGTGTCGATAAGGAATATATTTTTAAGATGGATTTTGCACGATATGCATTTGTCAGCCAAAATTTCACAAAAATGTCTCTTAAAATCCTGACATCGAAAAATTGAACCCAAAACACTCTCTGTACGGTATACGTACACTGAAAATAAATGATGAATTTTCCATTTAAAACAGAAAATTGGTTTTGCAAAAAAATATTAGCAATCTTCAATATTTTGAAAGTTTTAGCAGTATCTTCAACCTTATTAAATTATGTTGCACGATAAATCCTTTAAAAAAGAGAAAAATTCTTCATCCCCTTTGACGATATTAATTTAAAGTTTTTTGTTTCACAAAACGAATACCTAAAAGTAAAACTCAATTCTTACTTGGAAATGGCATCAGTGTATCTAGTGGTACTTTGTGCCTACGACATAGACCCAAGAGACATATCAGTATAGCATAAAAGAATCCCGTGTAAAATACACTTCGCTAGTTAAGTTTGAATCGAAAGAGTGTGTATTATGTTCATGTAATGTTATCTAACTAATGGTAAACGTTATAGCTACATTTGTGCATGTAGCTCCAGCCTACCTACAAATATCAACCTCGCCAGTACTTTCATTTCGCCTACAGCTTAGCAAAGCAACCTTATATCTACAACTAGAACCTAACCTACCTACCTACATGTATGTATCTACTGTAAGTAGGTAGTAGGTACATACTTGAGAATGTGGCCAAAGGAAATTATAGAGTTTTTCCGGAATGCCGTGCTCCTCTCCCAGTAATTACCAATAATAATGCAAATAATATAATGTGCTTTTAAAAAGTTAATAAGAGCATTGGTGGATGATTCCAGTTGTTACCTACGTTAGCAGACTACTAGACGAGACTACGTACAAAGTATAACTACAATACACACTAAATGTAACTAAACTAAAGGAATAAAGTATATAATGCAGTGTTCTTTCCTTTCTAATGTAACTTTACTACTAAACGCTAGCTAACAACTCTACTATACAATTTCTCCTATCTCTTCACTTGTTGTTGTTTCTGTTTTTGGTTCTTATTCTTGATGGCCACTCTTTAACTATGTAAGGATGTGCTTTTATAATGTCTTACCTTAAGTACATTATGCCCTAGCTTATATATAGATAGATACATTACATAGGCAGTAACTTAGTAAATTGTAAAAGAATACCTCTAATTTAAGTACAGAAAACAACAAGTTGGACTTGGGCTACACTGAATTACTTATATGTTATGTTATGTTAGGTTTTATGATTCGCCTTATTTTCTTATCTCTTTATTGTTAGTTTTCTAGTTTTCTACTAGTAGAACAATATACATAGAGTTGTTAAGCCGTTTTTATATAATTTACCTACATCATAGACTCATCTTTGCTTTATACATAGTATCTATGCACATCGAACATGTATGATGCTTCTACACAAATGCTTTATAGAAAATAAGAATATGTTGTTAAAATTACAGTGATGTGGTTGTAGTTGTATATTATAGTGTGTGTGAATAAGATAGCTCGAATTTTGAGTACATGTTGTGAATTGGAGTCGAATCTGATTGCCACACACGGTGCATGTATGTATAATCATATCATATCAGTATCAATTGGAATACAATGTGCAATTGCCCATTGCTACTACGAGGAGGTCGAATTTTCTCTTTTCTTTCTTGTACAGATACTTGTGTGTACATAATAATGCTAACTAAAGGCAAACGGCTGTCAATGCAATTCAATGTTCAAACTAAAGCAAAATTCAGACCAGTCCAGGCTAGCCGATACACATAGACATAATAATCAAACCTCAAAGTCAACTTCCACTTATTCCCTATCATATTAGCACATCAGTCGCATAACACAATACAAAATAAATGCAGGAGACTACCACATACTTACTTAAATACTATTGTACTGAATTATTCTCTTATTTTTATATGTTATTAGAGTATAAGTGTAGTGTATAGAGAAAATAATAGTGATATGTACTACATACTACCCACAGAGAGGAAAAGACAAGCAATCATACAGATATTCATCCGTACATAGAAAAAATCCCGTATCTTGTACCTATATCTTCAATAAATATTCAATTCACCTGAATTAACAACAGGACAGCACTTGGCCTGTCTTGGCTTTGGCTCTGACTCACAATACAACAGTTTGCAAATTGTCATGTATAAAAATTACTAGAATCTCAACTGTTGAAGCCTGTTGTTTAGCTTGGGCAATTTGTATTAACATACCTTCATTAACAATACCTACAGGAGAGAAGTCTGAAAGCAAACCATTATTATTGACGTGATTGCCAGTAATTTTAACTGCTTTATTGAATTTCTACATTGAATTTTGTGTACGTGCACTTTAAGTTAGAACCTGCAACCTACCCACTATGCTAAATGCTACCTACTACCTACCTGCCTATTGTAAATTTACATTAAACAGGTGTACTGTACAGCTACAGCTACAACTTTTACTAATCTGATCCATTTATTATGGGAGCTGTAGCTTTTAGCTGTTGGAGAATTATGGAAAGGAGAGCAATAGGCGGAGTAACAAATGTTGTGACAAATTAAAAGGATTTTTCGCGACAAAATGGGCAAGCCTTATTTATTTTAATGTCCTTACGTGGGGTCTTCTCCTTTAAGCAAGCTATATAAATGACCTTCTATAAATATGACTATGACCTTTCGGTTTGACTAACTGTAGGAAACAACGGGAAAAAATTCAATTGAAATCTCATCGAAAACTCAAGGAAATAGGAATGTCACATTCACTCAACGGAAAAGAATGGACGCTGGACAGAGAGGAGAGGAGTACAACCCGAATTTTTCTCCCGAGAGCCAATCTAATTCACAGATTTGGGGCACCCGACTTAGAAATATTAAAAATACTAATCATATAAATGTACATAACTACTATATGTAACAGAGAAAACAATGTTTCAATATTTACTACGCTTTCTAGGGATATACAGAGACAAAAAGCTTCTAAATTCTAAATATACATATAGTAGTATAGGAAATGCATACAGAAACTATAGAGAAACATTTCCATGCCTATTCTTGTATGCTCTCTTATTGTTATTTGGTTAGGTGATATGTTTTTGGATGTGGAATGGACTTTTTGCGTGCTGCTGCCGGAGAAGTTGTTCGAATCGAAAACTGATTTATGACCTTAGCAATGTGCATTAGAGTTGGTGGTCACTACTCACTAACTGTTCTCCACACCACACACTCTTATATAAATGTATGTAACACTAATACACTAAGTGTAAGCTTAATATAGTAAGTGTAGATATTTTATAGTAGCAATACAATAGCAAGCTTGTTTTTGGTGTGAGTGTGACTGTGACTAGTTTTGCTCTGGTTTTGTTTCCTATCCTAGTAGTAGCTCTATATTTCTTTCATTAAAGTTAAGGTACCTGCTGCTGGTGTGCTGGTGTGCTGCATACATTTTACTTTACCGACCGTGTACGTATTTGTAGTAACATTGGCATTCTTTTCTCACTCACTTTAGTATTTGTAGAATATTGTAGTAAGACTTTTAGAGTTTCATGGAACTCGTATAGGAAGTACTACAGAATACATACACTCTCATGCTTTTAATATAGACATGTGCTTTTGTAAGCAACTATGTTTGGAAAATGTAACTTTGGTCTTTTTGGACCATTTCATAAATGGTAAAAGGTAAATGGTAAATAGTAAAGTAAGTAATACAAAAGTATTCTATGTATTGTAATATGTATGTATGAAAGTTATATTAGTATGAGAGCTGAGCTGAACTGAAGTGAACTGACTGATTGCTAAACAAGACTAGACTGAAACTGAACTGGACTATGCGACTTGGACTTCTGCTTGCTGGATGACGAGAGAAAAGTGAATTCCTAGGAAAGAGAAGGTTGTGGGAGACTTTTAGAGACGGACGGGACAAACGGCACGCGAGATTCTCATCACGTCAACTTACATTCCCCATTTGCCTCCTCTCCAATCATTTCCCTTTACTTTTATGTCATTCATTTTTACATGGGCAAACATATTCATGTGCATAGTCTGCCAATGCCAAGCAGATTGACGTTAGTTGACTTCATTTGACGCTCCAACTCAAACTAATTCATACATAAACACTAAAGAATAGCTAGTCTTCTATTTATTCATGTGTATTATTAGTTGTCTACCTTATAGTAGAATTTCTATGCGTAAAGTACCATATTATAGGTAAAACAAAATATTTGTATCATGAGTACAACTAGATATATGGACACTTTACAATATTGTTAAATATTTACTTGCAGCAGCATTCACAGCAAATTATTTAGATTTTAAGGTAATTTTGTTTGTTTAGGACTTAGTACTTTACTTGGAAATGTGAATACCTACGTATCTGTAGTAGGATATTTGCAATTCCAATTATTTATCACACTTGCCAAATTAAGTTGATCAAACAATAGCAAAGAGGGAATTAACATGGAAATTCACAAACGGATTAATAAACTATTTCTTTTTTCTCAATTCTTCACCTAATAGTCGATTTTTTGTCACCAACATTTATTACTATATAAACATAATTATAGGTATTGGCATTACAAAATATTTCAGAAATATAATTTTATTGCTCATTTCATTTAGTATGAGATAATTCCAGATTTTGATATGTTATGAATGTGAAGTCAATCACAATCACTGTTAATATGAAGGTAGAAAAAGAGAAGCATCCTGTATGTATTTCAGTTTACAATAATTAAGCACAGGTGTAAGTATTGTGTCTCAAGTCTCATTGTACTTAATTGTATTGCGAGGAGTGAGCAAAGAAATAAATGAGCAGGTATTATGCGTTAAGTAGTTTTTTGTAGTTAACACTCATATTATGCTGAAGAACATGAAGCCATGCCAGACACATACGCACAATAGAATTAGAAGAAAGAAGAATAGCGCGTGCCAAGCCCGAAGGTTTAAAAGTCTCATTATATTCTGTAAAGTACGTATTATGTTACTCTTCCTATGTTCACAACACTTATTTACACTTGCACTTATGGCACTGTACTTGTAATAATTTTAGTTAGTTAGTCAGTCTCTAATTACAACTTACGCAAGCCAGCCCCGTACTTAAGAATACGGATTCGCACTTCAACTTACCTTCTTTTCGTTCCTCATTACATGGCAATTATATTACTAATAGTAGTAGGCATGTCTGTACATTGTACATAGTAAATACATAGACCGAATCTAAATATATTTATACATACAAAACACATAATAGGATCTAAAGAGCTGAGATTAGAGCCTACGGGTCCTTGTAGCTTCTTATGTGAGAAGTATTACTATTTCTTTGTCTTAGGTGTTAGTTAACTGTCTTAAGGGAAGCGTTAGTTGTTCTTGACTTGACACATTGCTTACTATACGTTAGTTTACCATTTACAGTACAATGAATTGGATTGCCTAGCTCTAGTCTGCTCTGGACTGATCTGATCTATTCTGTTCAAGTGATGAGATAGACATTGAGTGATAGAGTGGGGAATGTGAAAAAATCCTTTAGAGATTGCTTAGGAAAAAATGTGAAAGAGAAGAATGAATAGAGGAAGGAAAAAGGGAGAAGTTTTAGTTTGGCTTTTTTCTCTTTACTCCTAACGTCAGCTTACATAATATATGTAATGTAACTTTAGTAGCTCCTCTGTTTTGATTGCATTAGAATAGTTAGGCTGGACATTGCACTGAAATGGAAATGGTCTGGACTCTTTATCATACGATTAGTATACAAATCCAGCAGGGAAAACATACACAAAGGATGGGAAATAAAACAAAACAAGAAGAGAATGGAACACACGCTTAAAATCTTATTGTTTTCCTTATACATATACCTTACTTACTTTAGGTACCCTAATAATATTATGCATATAAGTATATGTAAGTACCTTAAAGAGATTTATAAATCAAAGAGTGATGTAAGAAGTTTTACGCTGATGATTGAAAGGATGAAATGAAGCGAGTCAACTGAACTCAACTCAAGTGGGTAGAAGTTTATTAGTATACCTTCCTTACTACTTACTGTTGTATGTATATAGTAGTATTATGGAATAAAAACACACTTAGCTCAAGTATTTAGTTTAGAATGTTTCCTTATTGTTAATAAGTAGATACTTACATAAAGTGAAGGCAAGGAAAGACAAGGCATGGCACAAGTCCCTTAATACAATACAGCTAATATGTAAGTAAGGCGATATATTAGTGTGAAATGAAGACAGGGAAAGTTTTTACTGAAGTTGAGTTGAGTTGAGATTCATCCAGCCAAGCCAAGCCAGACCAGGATTGGATATTGGATTGCATCCTACACTTCAACTCTTTAATGGCAAGGCGCACTGCTGAGAGATACAATTGCAAAGAAGTACACAACACAATACAAAGTTGATGTTAGTCAATAGCCGAGCTCCTCTTCTCGTTGTAACTAATTTCCTTGGTTAATTAGTACGTGACATCTTAGCTCGTGCCTAACTTTTTTATATTTAAAAGCCATCACATCAACATCCAAGCAACTCAACTGAAACATGAAGAATATAATATATCTCTATACATTTAATAATTTCCTATGGCTTATGCCCATTTGTATGCATTAGTACCCTGATATAGTACACGCATATAAAATTATATTAAAGAATATTTCATACGTATAACGTATGAAACTACTAAGTAAGCCCAAATGAATTGTTTCTTAAGGAATTTTTTAGTCTTGGCACTTGCAGTCTCAGTGCACTTCCCTATATGTTATTCAGTATAGTCAAGGCATGTTTTTGTTATAATAGTAGTTGGATAGTTCTTAGACCTCATCTAGCTTTGCATGGTACTACTTGCAATAAAAGCGATGAGTTTATCCAAGCCATACCATACCACGATTTTAGTTTTCAATAGAAGAATTGAATTTAGGTATGTAATAGGTATGTCCCTATATAAATGTAAAGAAGTGAATTTCGATAACTCAAGTTGATAAAGTGAATTTCAAAAGTGTTATGTTATTTCACATTGAAAGGTTTGGAAAAGAAGGAATTCAAAATATTCGGAAGGACAATAGGATGGAGGGCTGGCTCATTCTCATTCTGACGAAAGTGAGTGACTGACTTGACTAAATATCTTGGCTTGTTTTCTGTGCTTTTGGTTTCGGCTTTGGTTTAGCCAAGATTTGTTTGATGGGTGATGTGTATGTGATGTCGACTCTTTTCTGCTTTGCTCTCTTTACACTTTACACTTACAAACCCCGTACTCCTTGTCTAAAGTCTAGTCTTTGCGTCATGTCATATGCTCCCGTTTCGATTTCCGTTTAGAGATACATACAACATTGGTCGTGAAAAATTGTACCGAAATGCAATTGAATAAATAAGATACCAAGTCCATAAGCTAAAGTAAAGAGTTTGAAATTCACGAATAAATAAATGCTGGTAGGTTTTACATACGCTGCATTCACAAAGGTACGTAGTATGTGCATTTGTAAAAGAATTTTTAACATTTTTGTATGGGAATTCCTTAGAATTTTGTTTTGTTCCATAGTAAGTACATCTTTAGATTCCATTAAACAAAAGACGGTAAGGTAAGGTATGGTAAGTGGCTCGGCAAAGTAGGAGGAATCCGCTTCCTTCTCTTTGCTAGGTATGTGAGTGTGGAGGAATTGAAATGATTTACCAAAATAAGTAACAATCAAACAGGAGTCTATATATCTATGCTGTATACCTAACACTTATTGTATCCATTATTTACTTTAGCTACTTTTGTCTATATAGTACTGTGTACCTATCTAAATGTAAGTTACGATGAAAAAGTCAATAGATAAAATAGAATGAAGAGATATAGTTATTTATTTCTGTGGAGAAATAATAAAGAGAATATTTATATAGCGCTCATCATCATCACAAACAAAGTGAAGTCGATTCGAGTCAAGTCAAGAGAAGGGAAGTTAACTAAAGTGAAATGAAGTCAGTCAAGTTAATCCATGCCAAGCAAGCGAACGAAGTCAAAGTCAAGACAAGTCAGTCTGCCTGGCTTGGTCTGGCTCTGGCTTGCTCAGTTAGTTGATTTCTCCAAGAGATTTCCAAAGAGGCGTGAACGCCCAAACGTAGACAAGATATTCAAGAGAAGACAACTCTATGCCAAGCCAATGCATTTTATCTGAAGCTAAGCTAAAAGGAGACAGACAAGTCAAGCCAGCTGACGAATCGTAAACGACTGGGCCCTGCCTTCCGTTTCAATTCATAATAGCAATACTCAAACAATACAATACGATTCATACTTATTTATTTATCTACTTTGTGTACCTATTGCTTTCTGTATCTATATCTAGTCAGAAAACTTAAATATATCAAAGGCACATACTACCTTTGGGCAGCTAGTGCATTTATTTCTCTAGTCAAGGGCTTTAATTTTTATGGGGTATTAATTCTGTTTGGGTAAAAATGAAAAAAGTAATAAAGCTCAAATAATGTCCATTAGACAAAAATAAACCCTATAACCTTATCGAGTCTTTGCATTTGCACCGTCCCACAAATTGTGCCCTGGAATTTATGTAATCTTGGAATTGGCAGAGTTAGAATGCATTATTTTCTTAATTTTTTACTGGACCGGTACATTTTCCTGATTTATCTACAAACCTATTTTCATACATTTATTTTTTATACTTGAAATATGCGAGAAGGAAAACAAATCATGTTACTTTTTTTAGCAAAAATGATATTTGGAACATTTATCAAGAGATTTTATCTCGTAAGACAAAAAAATACTCATCACAATGTACAAATAGTGCAAGTATTTGGTAACATACTATACCGTTGACATATATCCATAAACAGAGACTTGGGAGCATATTTACATAAAGATATTTAAGGTAAAGGTAAATAAGTGAAGGAGGAGGTGCGTACGTCGACGTCCTGTACCTGAAGTGATGTGATGTGAATGTGACGTGACATGCTTCATTGTTGTACTCTATTCTACTGTCTTTATTAGTAAACCTGTGTTTAACGTTTCCTCATTCTATTTTATTGTATTGTATCTCATTTAGGTCTTCACTATCTTCCAAGATGTTGTTTGTTATGTGGAGCCGGAATCACAATAAATGAAATACATTTATTTAGGTAGCTTAAACGGAACGATTATCATTATGTACTTGCACCTATTGTAAATCGGAGTTAATTTATTATAAATAGTAGCTGTACAGAACTACATAGTTCTTTAAACAAACATTCAATTCAATGCTCGAGGATCCTTCTTCTTAGAAACAGTACAAAGTGCATCTGTACTATTTTCTTTAGTCCCTTATGTATTTATAATACAAAACAATTAAAAGATGGGATTGAATACATTTTTTCCTGTTAGACAATCCAACCCATTAATGTATTGATGTTGTGAAGAGTGTTAGTTATGGGTTCAATGTGAATTCATTTTAGTATTGTTACCAACTAGGAGGATGAGCCAGGACTGTCAAATGAAGTAACATTTACGTTCAAGATTGCTAAGCATTTGATCGGCCAATTCAATTCAAAGCAACTTCCTTTATACTCAATATACACCATATTGTGGTGTGATAATAATTTACGCGTTTAATGCGCTTAATAGTAAGGGCTAGCCATGAATTGGTGTTTTAATGGTTGGTATTACAGAGAATATAATTGCTGGTTGTTGCCCTTTAATTTAAAATCATTTTATTCATCTTGTGTTGTGATTGTGACGCAAATTATATACATATGTACTTAAAACATCTACAGGAAAAGCAATGTTTATTAATAATTACCGTCAAGAAATATGTTGTAGGTTTAAACAACTTAACTGTATCTGTTTCAGTTTTGAAAACCTTAATTTTAATGATTAAAACTATTTTAATAGACAATATACTAATTGAAAATGGGAAACCTACAAATTTTTATACAGTAATAAATGAAAACACTATTTCTGTCCAAACGGAGCTGAATTTGCTTATATTGTAATTGTAATTCAGCTATGAATTTGGAACTAATTTTAAAATGACAATCATTTCTGCAAAATCTAAGAAATTCAGAATCTAAAATCTGAACTTTTGCATCGTAATTTATCTGTATTCAAGCAGTTGCTCTAATTTGATTTCTGCTAACAGAATTCTAATCTTAACCCGAACCCTAGTAGTATGGCATACTATTTGTATTCTTCATATCTACAATATGTAGTGTAGAAGATAGCACTATAAATTCCATCTGAAGCTTACGCTAAAGCAGACTGTCTAAAGTGGACTACACAGGGATTTGTCGAAACGAGTGTCTGGTCTTAGGGAAGTTAGAATTCAATTTTCTGTGGGATTTGTTAGCAAAGTGACCAGTTGGGTGCTGAATGTGACATGTTTCTCGGAGCGTGTGATTTGGATATTTTTTATCGCGTAATCACCAACTACTTACTATATATTACACTGTATATCTATACAAATACTTTGTATATCAGTGTCTTCATTCTACACTTATATAGTGGCACTCGTGCTAAAAGTGAATCTACTAATGTTAAGTCAAGTCAACGAAAATTTTATATTGTCTTATATGTATCTAGCAGTATTGTAGAAATTTCCATTGACCTCACGTATGACACTACTAAGCATAGGGTCACATTAATTCATGCCAAGCTAAAGTGCTTAAGTAAATGATATTAATTCTTGCCAAAGTCCATCGCGTCTCATTTCACACTTAAGCTCTTACTACATAGCGTCACAGTCATAATTCAGATATGCGTATGCATGGAAGGAAGTATTTTTTCTTACTGGTTTACATAAATATTCACGTAAAGTATGTAAATGTTGATTTAAGTTAGCACTTCGTTTGTAGTTGCCTGCAAAACAATTGCATTGTATTTATTTACGCTTGTAAGTACAAATATCTTGATAAACTTGGGGAAACGAGAAAAGTATGTAGATTTGTATTTGCTTGCATTATTCCTGTCCTGAGTCCTGACTATATAGTATTTCTATAAAGTTGAGAAGAGAATCCTTGTATTGTGCAAGTTTTTGTTCATTTCCATAGGAAGAGAGACTGTGAAGTGAGAATTGAGAATGATGGGAAATAGAAAAACAGGAGGAAATCTATCCGCTACTGCTACAGCTACTATTTACTTATGTTCTACACATGTTGCAAGTATTAGCCATGAATTCAAGTAAACAACTTGGTTTGTGTTGCATTTTTACGTTATTATTCTGTATTAGTAGGTTTAAATGACTAGACAGGACAGGACAAGCTGGGACAGTCACCAAGCAAGAGGGAGACTAGCTTATAGACTTGACTAATAATCACCTGCATGGGTTCCCTCTTTTCTATGCAATAAATTCTTTCTTAAGAAAAAAACGCGGACAACATGCTTTTTTAATTTAAATTCCCATTTTCTACCGAGCGTATCGTTGATCATAGATTTCCACGCTAGATTTTGTTGTTATCGCGATGTGATGTTAGTAAGGCTGTGCTATGATGTGATGCGATGTACTATGATGTAAGCGAAGCTAAGCTATATGAGGTAGGACTAAATAAAAAATGTAAACTAACTAAGCTTTTCCATAGAAAAGTTATTCTCATTACTCATTCATTAGTGACTTGCCTCACTCCTACTATTTACTTATTTATTTACATTAGATTAGTACGACGACACGTCCTGTCCTCGCAGACAGAAATCTAAGTACTTATACATGTCATAGACGCATATTGTTACAAGGAATAAGGTACCCAGTTCCAAACATGAGTTTCCTGTATATTGAGACTATTCCCTTTGGGGCTTCTACTTTTATTCAAAAATTGATTACTGCAATGAAAATTAAGTTTTAATGAATAGTTTTTTCCCTGATAGAATTTTCCCTGAAATGGAAGACAAGTAAAAAATTTGCAATTTAATTCATGTTTTACCCTAATTGGCTATTTAAAAGTGTTAACGAGTGAAATGATTCATCAAGGTTTATGGCTATGACTAAACAGAAGGGATTTTGGACCTATAGACACTCTGTGCCCACGACATTTATAATAATAGTGTCCTGTTGTGTGAAGGTGGAATGCATTTGGCATTAATGAATACCTGTATCCTGGCCAGTCCCTTGATTACTTACATTTACATTAATAGGATTATAATACTCTTACAATGTGTAAATATTAACTATTCTTTCTCACATTCGTTTTAGCTTTTATAATTTGTAGTACTCCTGGGCTGTCATGTCATGTCACGGCACGTCTTATATATGCTCTAGTATTTAAATTAATCTTCCCTTGACTTGACTTGGCTTGGCTTTACTTGAATTATCTTCATTGCTATTGTTTACGATCATCACCAGATTAATCTACAATGAACATACTACTAGCACCAACCACCAAGGTATGGTATGTTGCTATTCCAGATATGGAACAAATTACAATAACAATTATATTATTTACAAAGCCTACATATTTCTTAGTTATTATAATTAATTAAACTCTATTTGCGTACAAGACAAGAACAAATAAGATTTATGTGTAAACATAGCGGCATATTTCTCTACCTAAACAAATATGGGAGGAAATGTAATATTGTGTATTGCAAAAATAGGAAAAGAGTTCATATCATGTATGTAAACTTAGACTAGACTGTGGAATCATTTTTTGCAAAAAGTTCCGCACAGCGGCTCCTTCCGCGCACTTGAAGTCGAAGTTCCCTTTTTCAATTTAAATGGTCACTCGCCATCCTAACTCTTAAGTTTAACTTGTTACTTGCAGCAAAGGACTTACCATTTACGTTATACTGTTGGATTACTTCGGGAAGAGCGAACCGAAAGTTTTGTCCACTCCATTCTGATATAAAAGTCTCTTGTAGGCATATCGATCCATCAATCAGTTCACAAGTGAAGCAGCAAAAAGGGAAATCCATCTGAAATTACTATGCCGCGTGGAAATACATACATACTTAGTAAATGTACCCTTTTTATACAGTCTTGTTTGTTAGAATGTTTTCGCATATATATAAGATAGACGTAATAATGCCTCACATAGAGAGTAACTGTAGTTACATAGTGTCCTGCTCTTTCCATTGAGTTAAGTCCGATGGACTTTGACTCTGGAGGTTGTAAAGACTGTATTTTATACCAAACGAAGAGTAAGCTTCACTTGCTGTGGTTCTTGCTTTAGCTTTAGCCAACTTACTTCTAAAGGAATGGCAGAGTAGTTTCGTTTTGGTCAGATCCGCAGTCGAAGTCCCGTCCAGTTCAAAAGTTACCCTCTTGAAACCTTTCTAGGGAATGTGTGGAATAATATTACATGGATTTATGTTTTCTTTCGATTTTAGCCCAGACAGTTTATCGTTAAATGGAAATAATTAGTGTAAATTCCCAGCAAGATGTTGCAAAAATTATTATCTTATGCAAAATTAACTTTCATGAGACCATACCATGCATGCAAATACTTGTCAGAAAAGCCGACACCACAATATTTATGTAATACCTAGAAAAAATCTAAAAACGGATGAGTTTTGTGCTAAAGAGCTGGAAAGCCCGAATTCTTAAATGTAAATCTAAATTAGTAATCTAATAAATGTAATAATGCATTAGTAACATCTTACAACAGAAATTCATGCCAAACTATTCTGAACTGTGTCTCAAACGGGTTTTTGGGCCAGGCTTTGAAAAACGATGGTCCAGTCTGTTGAACTGGACTAATGTATTTCACTTCCTATGGAATGACCATCGACATATTGTACTGTGCAGAAGTTGAATACTCTTTTAGCCAGTTCTCTCGAGTTTAGTTAAGCCTGGCCTGAACTGAAACTGAACTGGCTTGGTCCTCAACTGAACTCAACTGGCCTATTCTCCCTGATAGTGGAAGTTAATACCTATAATAAGTTACGTGATAGATTCCCTTTTAGTGCATAGTGTCAACCAACGATAAGACTCATTGAACACGCTTCAATACTTTCCCTATTTATATCTAATGCTGTAGTCCCTGTGTACTGTGTGTATTCTACTGTATTCTATCCGAATGGATTACGATTTTGCAATTTTCCATTGCGTTGCCCTTCTACATAGATTCCCTTCGACTTTACTTAGATTGCATATACAAACTACACCGTAGAAGACTCAAGTCGAACTAAGCCTCCCAGATTTCCAGCACCAAACCAAACCAATATCATATTGTGTGCACATAGTATGTGATGTACATGTAGGTAGCTAAAAATACTTACCATAAGTACATAAACTGTGGATTCTGCTGCAAATAAATTCTTTTATACATTCTTTTATATAGTTTATGTAACGTGGGCTAAACTAGTAAATCTCTGCAGATAAATTAAATAAACATTCATTTCGGAATTGAATGCTTTAGCCGTGGTCAAAGGGTTTGATATTAATTTGGATTACTGAAACCTATTTATTAAGTGTAGCTTACAATCTAAAATTCTCTTGGCATAATTTTTACTGATATTTTTACTGACTGCAGACGATTTTGGCTTGATTAATCTAAGATGCTCTGCCAATTCGGTGTTTTCGGATATAAATTGATTGGAATCTCTAGTTTAAAAACTTAAAGAAGTTTAACTCGACGATTTTCAGTTCGATTTTACTAAATAGATATAGGATCCTGGTGGTGGTTTGTACTATCATAGCATTCCATTATGTACATATGATATGGAACTCCACGGTAGGTACTTACTTACTTTATGCATAATTACAGTAGCCACCTGCTTTATAGTTTATGTGCATTATTAACGTATGTAGAAGGAGTTTAGGATGACGATATTGTTTAAAAAGTCAACTGATAGCTTAAGAAAGGACAAAAACGGATGTGGCATCGTGTGAGAAGTGTGAAAGGATTTCATGGTAATGAGTTTGAGCGAGTTGCGTTGAGTAAAGTTAACCGGAGTAGTAACTTCCTACGATGCGATACTCAACTATTTTATCCACACCAGACCACAAGACAACCACAAAGAGAAGAAACAAGTAAACTAGCTCGAGTTAATTTACTAATAGAAAAAAGTCCACTTATAGCTTTGTAGGCACTTATGTATGTACTTCACTGTAGTTGGCAAATACGTACATTCTACTTATAGCGTACGTATAAATGCCATAGGTACAAAGATAGTAGGTTACCCTTTACTTAAATAACCATTTTTGCAAATATTGTGTATTGCAAACAAAAGCTAATCAAGATCGTAAGAAATTCAGCATTAAAGTGTCAATAGAAAAGGTTAAAAGCAATTTTTAAGCTACATCAGTAGAATTTGCATCAAATCTCAACGCAATCTTGTGCGGGTTTCCTTAAAACTGGGTAAAGTGGTTATTTTGTGTAGTCAAGTGGTATTATGCGCCTACGACATGAATATATTTGCATATAGTAAATATATGTACATATACATACACACATGCGAATATTTAACAATACCATGTCATGCCACACAACAGAACACAACAGCGAGGGACAAAACTTGTATGATATCGCATCGCTTACGCTAAATGGATATGCCAGTAAATGTAGAGTATAGGTATGTAAAAATGTACCACGATGCCCATAATGAACAAAGTAATAAAGAAAAGCTTTAGTTAGCATAGTATTAATTCACTTTACCTTAAACACACTGATCGTGGCTTGGTTTGAGGAGAACGTTGCGTTCGTATCATAAAGTATGCAGTTAGTAATTTAAAAGCTCAAAGTTAAAAATGCTTAGTTGGCGATGTAGAGATAGTCCCAAGGAATGACTTACGGTGTGAATCAAAAGAAACTACCACACACAGCTTTGGCTTGTCTTTAATTTATTTCTGTGTATTCTTTTCCACACTGTGATTGTGTGCCTTAAGAGTGCGGAGACAGACTACGGTACACTGTTGAGTTTATGGTGATGAATATGAGAGCCTGTAAAATGTTATGGTGCACAACTAATATTTGATAGATACTAAACTAAAGAAACTTGATGACTTTAGCTAATTCTATTCCAGTTTTCATTTATGTTGCCATTTTATCTTCAAGAAAGATCAATAGCTATAAAATTTATAAAAATATTCAAACAAAATACCACTATCCGTACATGGTACAATGGTAGAAATAAAAATAGCCTGCTGCTTTCTTGTTTGTTAGTTAGTTAGTTAGTTCCTGTATTAGTTACATTCTACACTGGTCTCAATCCTATCACATAGCAATCAGTGCCAATAATCGCAAAAGAAAAGCTATCGCCATGAATGAAATGCATAAAATGGATGTTTATACTTAATAAATAGTACTATCAGTACAGTTAATGATGAAACGACAAAAGAATATCTTTTTAAATAACCGCTACACTTTTTCAATTCGCAATAAAACCACAATTTGATCCGGTACCGGTATACAATAGGTAAATGCAATGTTGTATGTAAATGTACATTGCAATGCAAATCCAAATTCAAGTTCATTATATGAATGAATTGACTTTTATAGCTTCCCTAGTTAAAAAAATACTAAATTTTTCACAAAATTAAAACAGAAGCAGTAGCCAAACCGCTTTGCTTCCAAACCCAGTCCACTTTATTGCAAAAATCTCATAAAATATATGAATGAATGACAAAAGGTGAATCAAACGGGGTATTTTGCTAAAAATTGTATTTTTCCCTTAAACTTAAACCTGAATCTAACCTTTAGCTTGTGCTCCTTACTCATTACTAAACTGTAACATGAAATAAAACAAATAATATGAGAAGTGCAACATTCTGAAACGCAAAGACTAGTTAATTTAACTTAAGTTGCATTTTCAGCTCAAGTTTGACTTTTGCTCCGGCATGCAAGGCAATTTTTATTGTTGTGTACATTATTCTAGTATGTATGCAATGATAATGATATGTAGTATGCATTTAATGAATGACATAAGAAAAATGACAATTAATTATCTCACCATGTCACATTTTATTCTCATTTAAGAGTACGTAACGTATGTTGTAGTATGTAGTATGTATTTTCTATAATATATCGTCTGTTTCACTCATTCACTCACATTTACATCTACACACAGAAAACTCAATACAATACATATAAGTTATGCATACAAATACATTTAGTACTTACGTATAACGTAAATAGTAAATGGTTTGGATTGGATTGGATACAATTACATTCTTCAGTAGTATAGTATAGTACAGTATTATGTATTAATTATCTAGTGTTATTCATCAACATTTTAGAATTATCTTTATCTATGTATAATAGTTATAGTATAGTATCATTTTCTATCTATTATAATAGTATATTACACAGTTATAAGTAGTAGGGAGTGTAGTGTTCTGTATTGTATTGTATTTTGTATACTGTACATGTACATACATAATTATTCTCAATCATTTCATTTAGGTAACTAAACTATCTGTACCTACTTACAGATTTACGTATAGTATACCATACCATACCACACTTTATAATTATTACTTTATAATAACTATCTTATGATTAATAGTAAACATACAACATTACATATTACATACAATCATCCCTTTCATATTTACTGTACGATTAAGATACAATTTGCATATTTTAATATATACAATACACATTATTTAGTTTACCTAGGTACTTATATAGTACATAATATAGAAACATGCAATAGAATTTCATCTACTACGTAGTACTTACATTACATATGAATCTATCTAAACCCTATCTCTACCTATTTACGTTTGTATTTAGTATTTATGTACACAATAGATTACGATTAGCAATAACCCTAGCACATTGATTTCTTTAATCGAAACCAATAATCAAATATCAAGTATGATTTTTATAGGTAGTAATTCATAGTCTAGTCGTAGCCGTAGCATGTAGGGTATTTTATTACATGTCTGTATTTACTTAGCAATTAACCTTAACTACACTTTTTTAATTTAGTTTGCTCTAATTATGTATTTATCTTAATTACTAAGTATGTATCATGTATAGTAGTAAATAGGAAATGGTAGGGTTGGTGTTGGTGTTGGTTTGGTATATAGTCCTTACACATATTAATGTCTAGACTATATTATTCTCTATATACAGTTTATGCACAATTATTTTAGCTTTACAGTATACTTAAGTATTTTACTTAGAATCTAATGTAATGTTATTGACTGATGATCACGGAGACATATTTGATCGCAGAGAGAAAGGAAAATAAATCCGTTTATCCGACGCGACATTAAATAGGATAATTATTACATTATTGTAGGTAAGGTAGTACTATCTTTTCAATTATTATTACTCCTTTATAGTACAGTACACGCATAATACGTCATACTACTTACGTATTTTTAGGTAAAAGGTAGGTATGGGTATGTAGGTAATTTAGTTTATATGTTTGTATGTGTTTATAAGGGAACTTTACATATAGTGTACGTATGTGGACTAATTCTCCTGAATAATAATGTAAGTTTTTAGGCGTATGTTGGGATTTATGTAGGTTAGTAAATGTAAACATTATTATGGTACTCGTTCCTATGTAGTATTTATTAATTATAATAATATAGGCATTAAATGTATGTAAATTTATGTTATATATAGTAACAATTCTACGTTTAGTCTACAAAAACACTCTTTGCTTCTGCAATAGAAACTTAACTAGTTTTTCTATACCATAGATATAGTATAGTAGGAGGTAATCAATATTATGAGTTAAGTTATAGTATTTTGTATGAGTTGAACGTGTCGTCTCAACCTGCCCTACCTAGCCTTATAGCTTCTTTTTATTTTAATGCAAATTAATTCAGTATTTATCTAAATAGACTAACTATTTCACTGGTTTCATCATCAAGACTTTGTAAGAAAGAGAGGACAGTTCTTTCTTCTGTCAAAAAAGTACAATGTTAATTTTTTAAATAAGTAAATATGTTGTTAGGAAACTCTTTTTTAAAATTACTTAAGAGGATACGCTACCCACAGTAGTACCTAGGTACTAAACAACAATTGCATACAGAAGTAATAACAAACATACTGTGATGTAATGTAGAGTAAAGAATAAATAAAAACAGAACAGGAATCGGATTCCATTCAGTTCAGCAATCAAATCAAATCCCATCAAATGAACATTACATAAGTCAAGTCATGAAATGATGTACTAAGAAGAATAATGGGCATTTTATGTATTTTAGGTATAAGTTAGTGTACTAAAGTGCATAACATTTCTGAATTGCACTCACTCACTTCACTTGCCTAAGCCTACAACATCTTTTATGGTTTCGCATTACAATTGCATTCTACATTCTACAACTATCCTAAGTAATTAGGGTCGGATGCTAATATAAATGTGCAGTTAACTACTGTACTGACTTTGATAATATTATAGGCAGTAAGTGTTTTATGGTTATGATCGTATTGTTCGGTTCTGTTGTATTGTATTAACATTAACGATTGTTGTTCTTGTTACACTGCTAATTAACTTGGGTTACCTGTGTTTTAGTTAGTGTTGGTAATGGTCTCGTCTTGCCCTTGCTTTGCCTCGTCTCGATTGGCCATCCAATATAATAACACACTCTACCGTACTTTGATTTAGATTATTTTTGCAATAAATAATAATAAATTGCAAAAAAATTGCAAGGAAAGATGTGATAAAAAAATTCTCCTTATTTTTTGCTAATGGAAATAACCACAGCTACAGTACTAATGTAATTGTACAGTACGTTTACACACGTACGTATCCTTAATAGCATAATTCAACACAATAACTATACTTATTGCACCAACCACACTAAAAACAAGATAAGCTAAGGTAAAGTAAACAGTTGACTGGAAAGTACACTTGAAAGCACATCGTAGCTTGCATCTTCTCATCTTTTAATGTAAAGTATAAACCTAATGGTTACTCCCAGCCTTGTTTAGCTTACCTTTGAATTTAGTATAGTGAATAAGCACGTGCACAATTTATATTTGTTTGCTTTTCATCTAAGTGTAAATAAACCATGTACTTTCTGTAATAATGCCAAGAATAAGGTGAGTGATGAGTACTCGCTAATTTACTATTATAATTAAACATACGGTAGGTTATGTTTTATAGGTATACAAGATTTACTAAGCTTATAGTATGATTACGACTACTAAAGTGCATCAGAGAACAATAATGCTCTTTGAATGTACTGTATATGTACTGTACCTATTTTGGAAAGACTTGGCTTGGCTTGTTTTGTGATGTCGCTTAAGTCTCTGACGTGTCTATTGTTTGCGCATCTGTCAATAGAGATAAGACTCGAATGCAGTGTACTGGACTGGACATTAAAGAAAGTATTATAATAGTCTGTCTACACAAAGTGACAATAGTTTGACACTTGTGCTGAAGTGGCTTGTCCTGTCCTGCTTGTCCTTAAAGTAACTTTAACCTAACCCAAGTTTTGTTTGTTTACTTATTCCTTTAGGCCTGGTATTAACTTTCTTTTCATTTTCCTTCTTCCCCTTTCCTCACATCACATCAGTTAAAATCACTTACTTTGTTTTGTTCAATTCAAAGTACTTAGATATTGAAAGTGCTGTCATTTCCTTTGCTCTTTGAACAAAACCCAAAGACGATAGGTTGACAATGACAATAGGAGACAGACGGACCATGTACCAATACAATACCAACAAAACACAGACAACAGAGAGGCAATACTATCAATATTCTATTGAGAAACCAAAAATTTGAAGCAATAGCTAAAAAGCATTGCTTTTAGCCTATCAATTCTTTTTTAATGCAAAATAAAAATGCAATATATTGTGAATGTATGTAGGTATAACAGAGGATTAAGCTTGTGTAGGATTAGTAATCTAATGTATAAAGGCTGTCATCAAGATTTCACCAGGATTTGATGTTTCACGGTTGCGATAAGATTTACGGGATAAATATTTTAATTTTCTAAGACTCATATCATGGATGTAATTATTGACCACTAGTGATGTTAAGGATTTTATTCTACGCTACAATTAATTCCGATTACTGTAGGAGTTCATGGGAAATCATAAGAAAAATTAATGTGAAGCAGAATTTCCAACTAAATCTCTATTTTATATTAAAAGGAAATATTTGGTAGCCCCTCGCTCTTCCTTTGGTAACTGTAATTCAGGGTAAATTATTAAAACTACTTTATGTACTATTTAGTAGTAGCTAAACTAACTAAGCATTTAATTATGTAAATGTAAATATGTATCTCTATCTCTATTACTAATAGTTTGCGTTCTAGTATCTGGTAATAGTAGAGTAATATTTCCTATCTCTACCTCTAATCTATTCTATTCCGCTCAGGTTCAGTTCTGTTTTTCATTTCATCGTACGTGTCGTGTGATTTGTTTACTTTAACTATTTATACTTACTCTAACCAACTCCTCAATTAGATTTCATTACCTTTTAGTTTAGTTAGACCATTAAATAAAGGTAGCAAACCAAAACGAAAACTAAAAACAACCTGCCTTTTGCTTTGCTAGCCTAATGCAAATTGTTATTATATTATTATAGTGTTGTAGTTAATGTGACGCATAAGAGTTATGATGCTCCATTCTTAAGTGCAATTTAGAGTATAGGTAAATTAAATAATATTTTTGCACAATGAATCTGCATCCAATTCCCTACAGCATACACAATACCACACCACAGGAGTAAAAACTCACCTTTAGTTGTTTTGCCATTCCATAAATATATCAATGAGAAGAAGAACTTAATTTCTTTTCCAGAATGTACCTATGTTCTATGTACCTCCTTCAACTCCAGCTTTACGTTTCCTTTCATATAATTTTTGTTCTGACACGCTATGAGTGAAGGAAACTCAACAGGGCGATGTAATTGTTAATTTTGTAATGTAATCCATATAACATTGTCTACTCCTACAGATACTTTTATAAAAATGCTTTCATTCAAAGAAATATAAATTGGAGAATGTAAACGTAACTACATAGCAATTCTGTATACGTTAAGTAATATAATATAATGTATGAATGTATAATATTGTATTGTAGTAAAGTTAAGTAAGTAGTTTAGCTAGATTTTATAGTTGTTCGTTTCCGGCTGGAGATCAGTGATTTAGAAATATTATGCTGTAGTTAGATGGATGAAAAATTTCTAATGTGCTCTCAGGTTTCTTCTCCGGTTTAATTAGTTTATGTACCTACTGATAACTTTTTTACTAGAGATTACATTTACTAAAACTGCAATTACAACCATACCATATAGAAGATAGCAGGGAAGAGTTCTTGAATGATTCTGAATTTGAATTGACGTATGTATGTAACTGGATTGACTTGAATTGCCTTTGTGATGGTGATGGTAATGTTGATGTGACTTGCTTTTTGGTCTGGCCAGTTAGTTTGGCGGGCAGTGGGGTACATTATGCTGATGATGATGATATTGTTGATAGTTCTGGAGCAGATTTGGACATTTCAATGTAAAGAAGAGATCCAATCCAGCAAATACATATGCAATTAACGCATTTCGGCTTCGCTTGATAGTTCTGTTCTGTTTTTTAAAGGTTCTTAGTTCTTATTTCTTGATTTCATTCATCGTGAGTAAGATTTTAGCTTGTTGGTTTGCTACAGATTAGATAAAAAGCAAGTGGGATCATCTAACATGTAAGTTTTGTGTAAATGATGGCGGCTTTTGCTGAATTGAACTGAACTTTGCTTCTTTCCTTGCTTGGTCTGGCTTCTGGCTTGGCTTGGCTATCCATCTCCTTTTCTCTTTCTTAAATAATCCACCTGGCTTGGCTTGGCTTTGACTTGTTTTCAGTTGTTGTGATGTGATGTGAGTATAATATAATGTTAAAGGGTTGAATTTGAAGTTGAAATTGAATGCAGACTGTGGCTTCTTCTAGAGATATAGCTGGCTAGCTGGCAGGTTTAGGCTTTTGTCTTTCCAGTTCAAGTGTACTCCGTCCTCCATCCAGCCTAATGGGCAGAACACAACCAAAAAACCACTCAACTCAAACATTTCGTTTCGCTCTGGTGATATACTTAGCTTTTAACTAGTAACAATAACTAAAATAATGTAATGTAGCAGAATGAAAGAGGAGACCTTCAACATTCAATTCAAAGCAAGCAGAAAAGCTTAACTACATACAGAAACATTTACTAAAACTTAACATTAGCTACATAGTACATTACATACGAAGATTTAAAAAAATAATTTCATTCAATGTGCATGTGGAATTGTGGAAATCTACGCTTTTTGGCCCTCAAAGTAATTTGACTGAAACTAATACTTATGATAAGTACGAGAGTGAGAAGAAATAAGTAGGTACCTATGTATGTACTTATAAGTAGTATTTATATTTGCAAGTGATACATTGTATCCTGTACCTTATAGGTGAGTAGTAATTGTATATTGGATGAAGATGATACAATCTTCTTTTCTGCTAATGTATGTAATACTAGTAAATTAGGAAATCAGATGTGAATGTGAATGGCAATTAAAAAAATAGTAACAGTGTGTAATATTTGGTTGAATGCTATTAGCTGAGTAATCTAGTAGTAAGACAAAGTATAAGGAACATGTAATCTAAGGTATCTAGCTATTATATTCCAAATAAAGAATTCCAAATGCCAATACTAAGTTTTTTAACTGCTAAGTACCTATTACCTACTACCTACCTCCCAAGTAAATAATAGATACGTAATCTCTATTTTCTATAATAGCAATTAAAAGTTGGAAACGGTTCCTAGCAAAAAAATTAACATGTAAAATTACAGTGAATTGCTTGCGCTTCTTTCTAAGTTCAATTCAATGCAGTGTTAGAGATAGTAGGGGGAGATTAGAAAGAAATTCATAGATACATGGAGATGGAGCGGTTGTAATTAATTAACGGTTGTACTATACATTCTCGCAATAGTAATAAGTATTATAGCAAGAAATTACCACACCATACAATACCACAAATACAAAGGAACGCTGAAGAATTCCTAATTCAAACTCACATTAATAATAATAAGACTTTGATACCCTAGTTGCTACTTGTAAAGAAAAAAACTAATCCTTACACTTACAACAATAACTTGTAAAAATAATAATATTCTTGTTAATAATACCTATTGTTTTATATAAAGTACATATTTACTATCGTGTCTTTCTGACTTAGATACTTATGTCATAGCATAATAATAATAATGCATACAATTCTTATAAAAATTTATATACATTCATAGAATTTCTTGCTAATAAGTAAAGGTAAACCTGAATGGAGTAAGTTCAGTTCAGGTAGGTGCATAGAGAGAACCATAGTAAGTATGTACGTATTATAAATTAATAAAAAGAAATGTGCATCAAATGCATTGAAGATATTACTTATTATGAACTTTGCTAAATGTATTCCTATAGATAGGAGGATGATAGGAGGATAGTTCTGTAGAAAAGCTAACAATAAGAAATAAACTCAACATAGTATCTACTATCTACCCAAGAATATGGAAGAATAGTGGGAATTCCGTGCAAAGCCAAAAATCTAATCTTGCATTGTCTGTGTACAGGATTATTTGATGAGGAAAAGATTTCGCACGGATTGCTCAAACGTGCGTAAACTTTTCACTCAGCTGACTCTTTAACATTTATAACAATTAGTAAGGCAAAGGATGTGCCGAGAATATTAATTATATTCTCCTTCTCAACTCATAACCATTCCAAACACTTTAAAGCTGCTAAGTAGGCAATTTCTGAGCTTCTACTTCTACTACCTACATGGAAGTAGGTAAAATTTACTTGAGAGCGATGCAATTATCAAGATAGGAAGATTGCAAGCAAAGTCTTTGTATTTAGTTTAAGGAAAAATGTTTGTTGGTTAAGTAAATAGAGAATAAATATTAATCAGAAAGTGGGACTCACAGTCATATTGTGAGTAGGTAGACCGAGGGATCCGGCAGATCCTAAGCCTAGAGATCCAGGACCGGACAATCCTAAAGTTCCCATGCCCATGCCGACTCCTGACATTCCCATCGGTGGTCCTGCAGGGACAAAGCCGCCTCCCATTGTTCCACCGTGGTGATGGTGCATCCCGCCGTTATGATACCTGTAATCAAACGATGTCCTATTACAACCTCTCAATTAGTATACTTGTGTAACAAAATCTTGGAAATCATGAATTTCAGCGAAAGTTTTTTTTTATTTCTAGAAGAATGCTAAAGTCTAAAGTGCAGACGTGATTTAAAATTTTAAACAGATTTCTTACATGTAAGGGGACATGGAGGAAGCGGCCGGGTTAAATGAAGCGAAGGCAGTTTTGTCCAAAGGTTTCATGACATCGGGAATGGAAAGACAGCCCTTCTTCTTTTTTGACTTGGACGAGAGCTTCCTGTTCCGTGTTTGTATCCCTTCTTTTTTCATCGTTAAAGGACGATTTACCTGCAACAAGACAAAATATATATGTTTAGACTTTAGTTCATACATTCACATAAGATATTATATTTATCTATTTTATACAAAACATAACATTTATTTCATACAATAGCTAAATGCACACGTAGGATGGTACCCTTAACTTAAATCTTTTCATATATTACCTATTAGTACCATAACCATACCATAACTACTTAAAATACCCATAACTATTTACTAGGACGGATATAACAATTCATTTCATTTAACTCGTAAAACTTTTTTAACTTCCACACACTACAATATAAGAAGATTGAACATGCTGGAGCTAGAGTTGGAGTTGGACGGGAGCTAAAAGTTATAAGGAGATCGTCTGCACAACAAGAAAAGGTCGATTTTTAGCTGAGAGCTTCAAATGAAATGTGTGTAAAAGCCTATTATTATATTAATCGGTAAGGCAGGTGTAATTTCTCCATCCTTCCTCACTCTTTTTAACAAAATGAAATGAAATAGGTTAAATTGTATGTTAACAATGTATCTCTACAGTATTTGACTCGTTTTACTACACTATGTAAACTCCAATACACATTTTTGTTTCCCCTTCGCGTATCTAAACATATAAAGTACTTACAATATATTTATTACGCGTTATATTGCATTGTCAGACGCTGGACAGATACTCTCCACAACTCTTGAAAGCTAGCACGAAGACATCTTATAGGAATTATCTTTAAGAAGCCCAAAATATCCTAAGAGCTTAAAGGAAAAGCCTTTTCATTTTAGAATTTGTATCTTACAGATAAATGCAACATCTGTGATGTGATGTGATGTTGACTCCAGAAATTATACCACTTTTCTCTATTTCCTCTATAAACGTATAAACTTACATCTACTTATGTATTAAGCGTAATAAGAATTACGTTATGAAGTGTTATTACAAGCTAACTCACACATTCAAGATTATCTCTTCCATTCCACTACGATCGACTGTACATTGTACATACAGAAAAGCTAAGCAAACTAAAACTGAACTAAATCCGACAGGCTGGGAGGACAGGACAGGCGGAAGGAGTGTAAAAGTACATAGAGAAAATAATTCTCAATTCTAGAGCAAAAGGAGCTAAAATAGTAAAATTCATATACAGTAGGTCGTCCAGTCCATTGAAGTGTTACCTTACAACCACACCAGGCCACACCAGGCCAGGCCAGAAAATTTTAAGATAAGTAGTCTCTTGTTCTTACAACTTTTACAACACCTTCTTATTGCCTCCGTCTGTCGGACAAACTGTTTTTAAGAAGCTACAGTACAGATACATAGTGTATTGTATTGTATTATCCTCCAGCATCACATCACATCAGGAAAACACAACTCTACTCTTTCTATTCTCTATCCTCTAAACTTTTCTTACTCTAATTACAACCTTTGCGTTGAGTTGACTCCTTTAGCTGCTTTCTGTAGCTAAATACACGTATGTATAAGTTTCCAATAGAAAACACAGTGAATGAGTACAATGAAACTTTATATTTATGCATGCAACTTTAGGAAGATGATCTATGGGCTCACTCCTCTATTTGTTCCAGTACATAACACAGCTTTTAACCTGCCTTACGCTTTGCAACACCATATATTCAGACTATCAAAGGCAACTGCTCAAATTCAAGCTTCTGAAGAGCCCACTACTACTGTATTGTAAATTGTAGTAAATACCTGTGTAGTGTAAGCGTAGTGTATTTGTAATGTATGAAAATTTTGTAAGTAGGCAGTAGGCAGTAGTATCTGAACTGAACTGAAGGTAAGTAATATATTATAGCTGGAACTGGAATAGCCACTGGCCAATTTATTGTAGTTACTTACTTACCTAAACTAAACATACGGCATATGATATACGTACGCACTTTGATACATAGACAACACATACCCATTTAGCAAAAGTATTTCTTCCAGACCAAAGAGAAATAGTAGGGAGAGAGTCATAAGTCATTTTAAACATCACAAACATATTTCATATGGAAATGTATAGGACTGAAATCTTTTTTATTCCTTCTTCTAGTTTAGGTAATGTAATGCATTTGCGTGTGACATGAAATGTTCATGTATGTACGTATCAACATGCACACACAATATAATACAATATCCCTTTATCTACATATGTATTATTACATAGATTACATAGATGCTAACGTAAATAGATGGAGAAGAACTTCTTTAAATTATTCTTCCCTCTTGTTGTGCCACAAGCCATTTGGCACTTGAGAGATCATACCAAATGTAACTAAACGAATGGTTTTGTCTGGCTTCCCTTTTTCTACAAGTACTAAAATCATTTCAAACTATTCAATACATTATTATCGTGAAAGATGTTACCATTACACGCATATTCAGAACAAAAGCTTCTGAATTTACTTCAAGCCTAGAAGGTAATCTGTCAACAAAACTTTTACGTGAAATCTTATTTCTGAATCCGCTACATTTTTGTTACAGTACAGCAAATTAAAATACACTAAGTGTGTTTAAATAGGTTTGTTCTTCGTGTACTTAACTTAAAAATAAGCATAGTAAAATTAAAATCGATACAATTAGAATTTCTGTTCAATCGCCCTTGCAAATTAGTAAATAGGGAAGAGGAATGTGGAATGAAGGATTCCAAGCATGCCATGCTTCGAAAATATTTCTGTTGTCTGTCAGGTAGGAGGAGGTTTTCTATTTTACATATATACTACATATTACATATGGTAAGATAGAGATACTTTTAGTTTGCTTATATGTATAAGTACATTGCATTAGTATTTAAATTCTTAAAAATAGTTGGTATAGATGGACGCATTAGGTGGAGTGCCAAATAGAATATTTGTAGCTCGCTCTTTGAGGACACGACTGACTGTTGATGAATGTAAGAGGGTGTTAATACCAATTTGTTGTGGGTAATTAAAAATGCAAATTGCGTAGCAGGGGGCAAACTATTTACGTGTCACTCACTTATTTAGTCACTACCATCATGTCAAGTCAAGTCAAGCCAAGCCACAGCTAAAGCATCTCATTCCATTCCATTAGAAGTAAATAGGCAAGCCAAACCATCTTCCTCAATGTCCATCCATTCGGAATAATCAAGCTATGCAACTCAAGTCAAGTCAAAGTCGTCATTTCATTCTATTCGAACTCTCTCTCTCCTCTTCGTCTATTTATGTACAATATTTCCATTACATTAAGTTAGCGTGCTCTTTTTCATTCATTCAAAACTCAAACTTTATTCTCCTGTATACATGAATTATCAAGCTGACTGAACTGAAGTCCATATTCATTGTTATTTTATATACTACTGCAGACACGGATACTTTATTTGCGTATAGATACTTATAAGTACATTACATATCGACTTTTCCATTAAAATTAACTAACGCTAAGTACCACTACCTACCACCACAACGTAACAATCATTCTAAATAAGTCCAACACAATTACAGTATAAGTGTACTCTACACATAAATACATGAAAAACTTTTATACTATATGTAGAAGTAGTATAGTAACTATTTATTATCTCCGATCAAAATTCAATTGAATTGTCTGGTAACTGTACTAGATAGCATTCATACAACTAGTAGGAATAATAATGCTAATGCTAAAGATATATATTTTAATTTGCATATACATATACAGAATATAGTACACCAAAAGAGAACACAATGTCCTCCTGTCTTGTCTTGCATGTCTTTGATTTGATATCGAATCGCATCACTCAGACAGACAGACGTAAACACAACACATGTTTGATTGTTTAGACTTGTTCATGGATTCAATTGGATGTCTTTCAAGAGATAAGATACACAGGGCAGTTCAGCGCGTGCTCTTCCTTCTAATCATCAAATGAATTGACTTGATTTGACTCTTATTTCTAGTATACCTATCCTTCACTTCACATCACTTAGCTAATCTCATTAACTCACTCATTCATTATTACTTTTTCATATCGACTACTAACAATAAGTGCAAATACACATAGAATGATAGAATGTTCCTTTTTATAAAATATAATCAGTTATGTTACTAATTATTCACAAAAATTCTCCCTGGTAAAAACATTATTTTTTAGCGCTTATATGTATAAGGTTGTAGCATCTACCGTCATTAATTTTCGGATAATTAATTTACGCTCACAAAAAATGTAGATGATACAAATTAAATGGTAAATTCAAATGTTAACAGATTTGTATCTTACATTCATGTTTACTTGTTAATAGGTTCGTACAGTACAATTTTGTTGTGCTAATTTCGCAATTTGTTTTTGCATATACTTAATTGCATTAAATTAAGCAATAAATCTGCGTACTACTATAATTCACAATGCTTAATTCATCGAAACCAATAGCTAATAACTAAAATTGAAAAGAACACAATTTAATGCAAGTACAATCCAATGCCACACAAATGCAGCAAAATAGAACGAGGCCCAATTGCCAGTGAGTCTACTTTTAGTTCTACCCGCACTACAATAGGAATAAGAAGTCCAGTCCTTCCACCAGAACGGCTAAACTCAAACAATGTAAAAGAGTTATAGCTTAACCGCAAGAATTGAAATAGAGTAATACTCAAGTGATGCCAAGCCAATGCCAAGGTAAGACGCAAAGGCAAACGAAGTAGGTAATCGAGAGTGTAAAAATCGGGAGGTAAGTCATTAATCAGTGTCACATTAGTACTAGAATACATCTCCAGCATCCAGGGGGGTCTCCATTCCCACCTGGAGTGATCTCGAATCAGAACACTGTCAATTTTGGATCACACCAACGAAACGAACAAACTTATAATAATATAATGCAATTCAAAATCCAAATCAATCTCTCTATAGGTATTTTGGTATCATTAATGTAATAAATATCACAACTAACGTATTATAACACACAGTAGGCACAAATACAATAGTAGCTACAATTTATAAATATATATCTTCTAATTATATCTATGAATTAAGATTAGTTAAGACCAGGCATACCAGGCTATAAGATACTTCTCATACTTAATATCTTTACAGAAGAGAAAGAAGAATTTCATTGTTTGCTAAATAGTAGTGCACATTTAAAAAATAAAAAAGAATGCATTGCGCGTTCATTAGTAAATTGTAGTACGAAGTAGATTGATCCCCGAAAGTACTAATAACCCTACTTACTTAATAAGATAACCTGCATAGTTAATTCTACTGTTACTGTTAAGTTAGTTATGCTATGTTGTCTTCTGTTGTGTTTTCTTGTTTGTACCAGGTACAAATTGGATGATTTGATATGATAAGTATTTATGTATGCTCTTATTGTATTCTATTCTCTATATAGCTATACTTATGCTACATATAAGATGAAACTGCACTGATCATTTATAGATAAGTGAACCTAAAAGCTTCTTAGGTAGTTTTGTTGTTATTGTGCTCGTTTACAGTTTTCCGCTATGTGAAGTGAATGATGAACTGACAGAGGAGCACTCGTGCACGTAACTAAAGTACATAGCTACAATCTACAATAGCTAGCTAGCTTAGCTATCTCACCTCACTTCACTACTTCCCATTCATTCTAATAACTATAATATAGCTAAAACTTAAGCTAAAGCTATGGTACTGACTATCTGTATAATAATATTCAGTTCAGTTCAACTTTAAATTCAACTTTGAAGTTTATTGTATTCATATCTTTATGTATTTGTATGTGCGTAATGTGTATCTGTACATGAAGAATATTAAGCTTCTGTGTAGTGTAGACAGTAGATTTGCTAAATTACAGATATCTTTTCTTCACTAAAATCAAAACCAAAACCAAATAGATACAATATTCCATTACAAATTACAATACAATAAAAATGCACCATTTTGTTTCTAACGCTTTAACTCCTCTGTTTACACTCTCTTTCCTTGTTCACTGGCTATTATCCTTATCTTACTCTTTCAATTACAAACATTACCTACATTAACGCAATTTGTATCTGTCCATTTCATTGCACTTTTTAGTATCAGAATCACCAATTATTGCACTCTTACGGTTATAATTAGGTAAATAAACCTTGTAAGCCCAACACATTAAATCTCAGAACAAAACATCTATATTGTAGGTAAATACTAAGTATCCATGCAGTTTTGTTTACACATGATGTATCAATATTTTTTTCAATTTAAGTTAAAACATTTTCTATTATTAGATATTCGCAGAAGAAAGTTAACAAAAGTTAAAGCATCTTATTGTAGGATAAGCAAGTTGCAAATTCCAATTGTTATGCAAATAGTAAAAAATAAATTAAATGTTCTATAACTGCACTATTTAATATTATCTCATTCCTTTCTTATTTTTGAATATTACATTAGTTGTATGTAGATACTCTACCACTCCCAACGATTTTTAAATCTAAAATTACAAAATGTATATTTGAACAAATAAGAAATGCCTAATGTGAATGTGTAGAAGTCTTATTTTATGTAGCTAAAGTTATATGAGTTAAAGATACATTTAGGATCACATATTTTTGTTACACTGTGTTCTGCACTAATATATTATCAGGGAGACTGACATTCCATCCGTCAACAAGGCGGACCTCCGACACCTTCCCTTTCTCCGCTCCTCTCATTTATTTTTCTCATCAGCTTTCCTATATCTGTTCTGTATATCTGTATACCATGTATCAGTCTATGTTATTGCAGGCAGTAGTGTAAATGGTAAAACAAAGTATGTATATTGTAAGTCAAGTAATAATATCGTTTGTAATTGCTTCTTCTTCGGCTAACTTTATGAAGTGAACTCTTTGGTCCGTGCCTCTTCCTTTTGTTTGTAATGAAAGTTAAGACAGACAACTTTCAAGCAGCAGCTAGTATTATATTTACGTATTACCTAGTAAGTATGTACAATTCCGCAGATATGAGCTTTATATATTTATTTATACTACCAACTTACAAACTACAATAGAATGAGCGAAAGAACTACAGCAGCATCCGCTCTGCTTTGTTTTAACTTTAGTAAGTACATCTTATACTTATATACATTCTACTTTAATGTTTCTTTCTATGAGTTAGGTACTTGTGTATATAACTACAGATACTAGTATGGAAAGAAGGGTAAGGGAAGCCAAAGTCAGGCCAGGCCAGACAACTGGAGCTAAATTACAATGAGAAGTCGGCTTGCTCGACCCTCCCTGTTAAGCAAAGTTGACTTTGACTGCCGAGTGAACCGAACGTGACTAGGATGAGCGGATGAGATGAGCATTTGGGGTGGCCTGAGATTCAAATTGCTCGTAACTCACCTTTAATTATTAGAACAATGCAATATTGCAGAGAGATGAGTCGAACAACACGTTACTCTTGGTTTGGTCTGTAACTCTTTTTGCCATTATCAAAGAAAAAACGATAATCTATAAACTAAAATTACTTATCAGGTGTAGGTAGTACACTCATAAAACATGATTAGTAAATAGTACAATCTCTTGAGTACAAATTGTTATTAGCTCTAAATAAATACTGATAATCATAATATATATAGAGTACACGTACCCACACAGTATTCTGTATTAGATTGTAGAAAGGCAAAAGGTAACAACATGCTGAAATGAGAAAATGTCTAACTGTGAGACGGATTGATTGGAAGAAATGAGACTGTGGAATCAATCAAGAAATCTATTTCCCTGGTACATCCTGCTGATTCTCCAGTCCAGACCAAAACTCTATCTACCTTCCTACACTACACTCCGTTTATTAAATACATCTTTAAATACCTACACACTTTATTAAGTACGATATAAAAATAACCTCATGTATTTTCCCTTGTCAGTCTTACTCTCACTTCCAAGTTTAATAGCAAACTTCGGCACAGAATCAATCTTCTCTTCTAAGTATTTAAGATGCGATGATTTAGGCAATATTTGCCGGAGAATTTTACAAGGATACAAAGAAGCTTAAGTCTACAGGAGGTAACAGACACAAATCTGTTCAGAGCGCCATGACTATGCCACTGTAATGTTATATATAATATTAATAGCTATCTAAGGTAGTATTTGTTCAACTAACAACGAATAGTTTCCTTATCCTTCTCTAAACTAATGGATTTCGTATTTAGCAAGCTGAAATTGACTTTTATATTACAAGAGAAGTATTTTCAATGACCGAAGGGATCATTGTTATATTTAAGTAGTAAAGAGCTTAAAATATCAGTGTACTATTAATACAGAATACAGGGATGCATAGAAATGTAAGAAGATGAGAAGAAAACGACACAATGCCCCAGAAATTAGATAATCTTTAGGAATAATGAGATGTAGTTTTCTACGAGAGAGAAATCTACGTATTGAAATCTTTCAACATTACTTACTGATATTTTCAATATGCATTCGCTATACTATAACTCTATTGCTACACGAATGTTAATGATGAAGATTTTCCATCTGTAGGAATATCACTTAGAATAAAAATAGATTGGTCCAGATTTAATATAAAGTGTTTAAATAGAATATTAGTAATAAGGATTTATATTTTGTTATAGACGATAGCTAATTTTAAGTATTAGATAATTAGATCACATCACACCTAGCCTTGTGCCTCGTGCCTCGTGCATTGCATTGTGTTGTATTGTGTCATGGCATGGATAGAATACGTATTAGGTATTAAGTAAGTCAGTTAGTGAAGCTGATGCATGTGATGCTCCTTTGCTGCAGAGTGTAGATAAATAGAATAAAGGGAGTGTTTCCTCGGGTCGGTCTGTGTCGGCAGTATAATAGTAAGTAGTAGGAGTAGGTGGTGGTGATAGATGCATTTAGCATTAAGGACTCTAACGAAACGAGACGAAACGACCGCACTACAGTACACCAGCTCAATTCAAAAGAGATGAAACGGGCATGAAAATCCAGCATAAAATTGCAATTTCCATGCTCTGTTATTTAGAATCACTACTGGCTGTGCTGTGTGTTTGTGTCTGTGTGTGTACTTTGTAATAACTTAGTTACATAACACATTTACTACTGAACTGACACTCCAGCAGAGTCGAGCCTCTTTTCTTTCTTTCCGTTTCGTTGTACTGTTCTGTCCAGCCGTTTCAAGCTATTCTCCCACTCTCTTTATCCCTCTTAATGTAACTATCTTATATACTTATATTTAAGATATTATGATATAAGCATACATACTACATATTTATAATACTCAAACTCACCCACACGAGACAAAAACACTAAACATATTTACAATGTTACCCTTTTATAGTTACAAACATAAAATATATACCTACCCTTTATTATATTATACTGTTCCAGCTTTTTTCTTACCAGTTTAGTGCTACATAGGACCCAATATTACACTTACTCTTACATTTGTGTACGAATGTATAGTCTTAAAGTGTTTTAATTAATCTGAGTCTTGTTTTTATCCTAATTATGTGATAAGACATACTGAATTTCACCCGCATAACTATTCCTCCCCCTATAAGTTAGAAATTAATACAATTTTAATAGAAATTCACTAGCAGTGGAGCAAAAGTAATGTTTTTTTCGCAATTTTGACCTACTTAATATTTTTAAATCCCATAATATTATTTTACAACTTAACTTCAGGTCATCCTGAAATGTGCTCTGGAAGTAGGTTTTGGATATAATAATTTTACTTTTTCCACTCAAAAAGTGCTTAATGTAGAAAGGATAAAAGTAACAGTGTAACAATGAATTTTCCCTTTATAAAATATGCAAGAAAGAGTGCACGCTATTCTATAGTGCTAAGAATCTGTGATATTTAAATGGATTTAGGTTCATCCTGACGCGGCTGGCATGGCTGTTATGTGACTCTTCATAAATGTGAGTGAACAGTCGCGAGCCACACGCACATCCAATAATAATAATTTTGTTAGTCTAGTCTGGTCTGGTTCAAACTCCACTGACATTGACTATAGAGTGTGGAAAAGTGTAGAATTATATTTTGTGTTCTACACACACACATTTGGTTTGATATATAAATTCCTATTGTTTTACTCGACTCACTCGGAACAAACTCCATTCTCACTCTCATTCTGTTTTATTCTCTTTAATCTGCTCTAGTTTAGTTGTTGGCTTCAGTTTGCTTAGTTTACATGTATTGTTGTTATATTCGTATCATATCGTATGAAAGCGACCTTAGCCTTAGCACCTAACTTAACTTATCTTAGCTGAACTCATCCACTCCACTGATTCATTATCATTATCACAGAAAAACAGAAACTTGAAATGAATTCATGTGTAACTACTGACACATCACCATCACCGGCACGTAAGTAATCATATCTTTTACACACGTAACGTAAGCAATAACGTGATATGATAACCATGTACGTGTAATGTAATTTAATTCTAAGTTAATACCTACTACCTACCAGTTAGTAAAGCCAAAGCCTGAGCAATAATTCTAACAATAAGGAAAGACTTAATGTATTAAGACTGAATTGAGTAATACGTTATAATAAAGCATTTCACGATGTTTACATGAAATCAATTCTTCCTACCTTAACGAGTACTTGGTAAAAAATTATTTATTGTTGAATGTTAAGAAAGGGCATGGTTTAAGGCTGCTTTTTACTGCTTTCCTTAAAGTTTAAGGGCATTCTAAATAAACGGATGTCTTAAGATACAAATTTTATTTATAAACCGAGTTAGTTTCTGACAAAATCCTTCAATAAATTGGAATTCCCTAAAATATAAAGCTGAAAACTACAATGTATAAATAAATACCCATCTGTTTTATGGTACTTGCATAAATGTACCAAGATAGATACATTTTCAGTAAGAAATAACAATAACCATAGCTTATAAAAAGTAATTCAATCCAGCTAAACAGAAAAAAGGTAGGGAACAAGTGGGAGATAATTCATCACGCAACAAGTCATCGCCCTCTTAGATGTTCTCCAAGCTATCTTTCCATATGCTCTACTATTACTTCATATAAAAGCATAATAATATCACACGATACAATCTCAAATCCCATATCTCTAAAAAACAGAGTGCTAAACTTACACTCAACAGTAACTAAAGAAGCACCTACCTATTTTTAATAACAAGCTACAGAAAATTAGTAATCCGTAAATTACCTAATTTACTTAATTAATTAGTTTAAGTAAAGGAGAATTACTAATACACCAATTTGCAAAAATATATATATACAAATATTAATTTATCCAGAAAATATACAGGTATCTTTATCTTTGCACCATAAAAGTTCTATTTTGCCATAATATGCGAATTAATTGCGAAATGTACCACTGTTACACTGCTAAATAAAGGAATTGCTATAGGCACTGTTACAGAAAATAGGAACCCACTTCCTTAAAACAGATATACCCATTCACTTATATTTTACTTTACTCGCTCACACTTAAAATTCACAATCAGTTTAATCTCCCTTCGATAACATCTGACAGTTTTGGTTCATTCAGTTCACTTCAGTTTACTTCAGCTTTGGTGCATATTAAATTCGACTGCACTCCATTTCCCGTCATGATAAACAAATACACAGTCGTAACATAACTACAGAACAGAGTACACTAAATGAAATGCAAAGGCAAAGGATTTGCAGTTTATTAAATTACCTTTCTGCCTACCTACCTACATTCTTGGATATGTAATGCGATGTCATGCAATGACGTGTCATGCCACAACATAACCTAAACCTAAACCTAAACTAAATGCAACCCACATACATTAAACTTTATACCTGAAGAGTCCTCTCTTTTAAAGGTTCGTCTCCTTCATTTTTAATTGTCATTTCATTACATTTCGTTTCATTGACAAGAACTTTGCATTAGAGCTGAACTCAGCTCAAAATGAGTACATTACTCGAGAAACAAAGGGTAAGTATACAATACAATACACAAATTCAGTTGTATGTAGGTATATAGTAGGCAGGTAGCTAAAACCAAGCCAAGTCAGAATATTGAATGAAAACATCACTTCAAATCAACAGAAACACACCTACCTACTACTACCTACTAGCAAAATGCAGTCTCGGCACGGAATACATATAAACTAAAACGGAATAGGACAAAGCAAACTATACAATACTCGAATACATTTAAGTTTGACTATTTTGTTTAAATGCTCAACTCATTGTATTGTATATTCCTAATAGAAGGTAAAGGTACGTAAAGTCAAGTCAGTAGAAAATATTAGCATAGTTAGGTATTGTTACAAGATTTAACAATAATTATTATTACATTGGTTGTTCTTGACTTGAGCTTATGTCTTGGTTGTCTTGTCTTTCTCTTTTGCCCATAGAATATGAAATAGGCCGTGCCGTGTCTCAAAACTCAAAGTCTCTCGTCTCGTCTGGAATCCCCTGACTCATTCCCGTCTCATCAACTCTTTCGGAGGAACTTGACAGAATGCTTACTTAACTTTCCTACGCTAAAGCTTCAACAATCCTGCTAAGAATATATGTAATAATATTTAAGCCTCACTATTTTCATATCATTATGATATGCCCATAAAAATTTTCTGGCAAGTTAAGCTATATAAGTACATTGTGTATTTATTTATGTACTAGTTTCATCTTACACCAAAAGTAAAACTAAAGCCAGGCCAGACGAGACCATCCTAGATTCTATTATGCACACAATCAAATTTATACTTACATACCTAACTAGTAGAACCTTTTAATAATATTTATTAAGTATGCGATCCGTCGTCTATGTAGAATTGAAGCATAACCATAGCATAATATTGCAAAGGAAAAAGAACCGCTAGGTATATATTATGTACTATGCATAAGTTTGTTATACATTAACATTAAATGAATGATTTATCAATGATCAATCATGAATTCCGCTCTGTCTCTCACAACACAATGAATAGCTAATGTAGAGTGTCTCGTCTTGAACATTGAAGAAAGGCCGAGCCTGAGCCAGGCACACATTATTATATTATAGTAAATAGGTTGAGCCTTAAAATAAACGTTTTGCTTTGACTTGTTTGAAATATTTGATGTTGTAGGCCGTGCCGTCTGTCTTAGGGAAGGAATGGTGATGATTAGAGATTAAACATTCCATTGGATTAGCACAGAGAGTCTTAATCAGGAGAAAATTTTTGCCTCGAGGAATTTTGATTCAATTCTTTACATATTTGTATGCAACTGCTTCAGGTATGAAAATGAAATGTAATGGGATACCCTACGAGGAGAAAATGCAATAGACGCACACAAATAATCCTCAACATCAGCAACAGATTCACTCACAGCAGAGAAGTAGCAATAACAATGGACATAATTCATGGACACAATCCAGCATGCCTGGCTTGGCTTGGCCTGAAGTTACATGCATACTTGATCTTTAAATGGTTATGTTATGTTATGTTCCATATGGAATGATGGAATTAAATATTATACTCATACGGTATGTACAATATGAATGAATGAATGAAAGAGGGTGCGTCTAATATACCATTCTGTCTCTTCTACTATTTAAAACAAGGGACGAACGGGAAAATAAGTAAAAGAGACAACGGAAAAGACTGTTGGACACTGGAGCCGGGAGAATAGCTAATGAGTCTCACTCCGGTACTGTATGGTTATATACTGAGGACATTTAGCCAGAAACAATGATGTTGAATAAAAGGACACAAAAATAAAGAGACAAGACACATAAGTACATTTTATACAAGTAACTTCGAAGGAGTACTGTACAGGAGCCTAAATTCCAAATCCAAATGGAGATACTACTATTTTCATGAATCCAGAGGAATTTTTCCTAGATTTTGAACACACTTGTTTGTGGTTTGGTTTGCCTTGCCTTGGCATGCTAAGATAGATAGTTGAGGAGTTACCTTACCAACTTTCCTTGTTGGAAATCTCAAGGGACATGACATTCTCTATGAAATGTCTTTTTACCAATGTAAATGTAATACAACAACGGGAATTCACAACGAAGTCTAGTTACTATGTAGGTATGTACTACTTTTATAAATATATTTTATAAGCAGAAAGAGAGAAGACATTGTGGGACACTGAAGAGTAGGACAAGACAGAAAAGAAGACAACACGGACGGCGACATTCGACCCTAAACACTGTCGCCTTCTCAAGAAGATCCCTTCACAGTAGAATCCGTCATTATTGTACACTACTACAAACCCAACTACAGAACGTAGTACTACAGTAGAGTATATAAAGTACAAAACTTAGTTTAATAAGTAGACAAATAAGAATTATATCTACGCATCCTTAACTATTTCCAGAGACAGAGAGAGAATAAATAGAGAGACCCTTTCACTCGAAAATATATCACTGCTAGACTTTTCTCATCAATAATAATCTTGAGAATGCTCCCAATATGTGTCAACCCTAAACATCCTCATGTCATGACCAAATATTAATTTTATCATCATTTTCATACACGGATAAACTATTCTTATCTATTGACAGCAATTAATGATTAATTTATTTCAAGCATCTAATATATGTATCTAAGAGTATCCAATTTATTCTATGTAAATGTAATACATAGTTAACTATACTAAGTAGTACGTTCAATAATACGTTAAGTCCAATAATGTTAATGATGTACGAGTTTGATGCTACTGAGCAACATCATTGCAATGTACGTATTTATGTTACTAGAATATTTTCTTTCTTTCAATCAGGGTAAAAGACATTAGCAGAAAACGTAAGTTTTTTTCCTTGCTTTTGTATTACATGTACGAATAGAGTAAATCCTACAATGCAATGTATATAAATGTGTACAGTAAGTGTTATAAGTAAGTGAGCCAAATAGTCGTATATTAGGAGGCATAAGGCATCGTCCCTTCCCTGTCTGAGTGTGACTCGAATTTCTTCCGGTGGAAACACATATCTCTTCGCTTCGGTCATTACGTCCCTGATGGACCAATTCTTCCGGGTTATCTCACAAGGCACAAATCCCGGGTTTACTTCCAACTCAACTCGACTCTCTTTCCCATTTCACTTAATGTTGCATACATCTATGTGCTACCATGTATAAAGAAATAAGCCACGGTTTTAGCAGAAACAGACATTGTAAAAGTATAGTATTTAGGTATCTTGATATACTACACTATATTTATATTTTTCACTTTCACTATACATTTTACGTATATCTCTGTACGAATGGACCAGCTTTCCAATTTTACTGGCTTAAGTAGGCTGCATCCATTCCTAGTAAGCGTTCGAATGAAATTGTTATATAAAGCTGTTAACTTTATTCCGCTGGACAGGACTAGCCTGGACTTGACTTGACTGGTGACCCATGTGAGAGGGCTACATCCACATCAAGTCAAGTCAATCGGAAATGAGATGAAGATACACAAAAATCAGATCCTACACAATAAACATTTGTGATTGCCATGCCAGAAACGAAACAGGAACACATACAAAGATCAATTCACTAATGCTACATAATGGGGTCAAATCCTCTGCAAGCTAGCAAAGTATTAATTGGAAAATTTGCAAATCTACTGTATTGCAATTTACAGACTCAATATTTGCGGAAAATTACGTTATTGATATTAAAACAAGTATAACCATTACAGCTATTACAATATCTCATTATTATATTTGTATTTCAATTATTTTTTATACGAAACTACAGATAAGTAATAGGGAAAAACATTTTTTAAGAGAATTTGAATGGTTGTAAGTCAGTAGTGTCGTAATGTAGTAGCATTTGTAGAAAAGGAGCTCATAATAACGGAATTGAGTGTGTTTGTTGTGAAAGAAAGAAGACAGGAGAGGAGGGGAGCTGAGATGAGATGAGTTTGGGGAATGGAAGTGAAGTGACGGAAGGAAATAGGTAACAAATAACATTGTCGGAGAGCGGCTCCTTTTTACCATCTCAACTGTATCAACTTCTTAAAACATCGAAACTCGATAGCCATGTTTCCTAAAACATTTTTACGAAATACAAATACAAATGTCTCTCATTCACTGCCATTTTCCTCTCATAAGTATCTTTAAGTATGTAGTAAGTAGATATTAAGTGCAGTATGCAACTTTTAACTATGTATCTTCTAGTAGTGTATTTTGTAAGTAGTTTGTAAATGGTAAAAAGAGAGTGAAGTGAAGAATATATGAGGGAGCAGGGAAGATGACATGTTTCTTAAACGATGTCGTGCCGCCGTCTGTCCTTCCCCGCCCCTTCAATCTCTATCTTAAACCAAAATCAAACAGAGACAGAGAGTGAGGCAGTAGGAACAAGAACAAACTGAAAAGCAAAACACTACTTAATGCTCAAATGTCACAAATATACTACATACTGTATAGTAAAGTAGTATAATTCTGCATGTTAGTTATGGAAATGGAAGTATGACATGTTTGCTTGTATATACATACGTTGTATAACTACGTAACAACTTTTCGGTTCATTCAGAATTTTATGCTCAATTTTGGCGAACACGTGGGAGAAACATTTCTAACACTTCAGCCTTCACTTGGGACACACCGTAAAGTAAACCGGCTTTTTATACTTTTGTCTTATGTTGTGTCATCTGCCATGCTTTGGGATTACAGACAATTTGCATATCAGAAACAAACAAATATCCTGATCCTTATCTAAAACTATCTTAATATACACACTTACAAGCTGTTTTCGGGAGTGCTAGTCACGGTACCCGCATTTTTGACAAAATAAGAATTTTAATAACCTGTACTATACAATAATTGTGTATTGTAATTGTACAGTGAAGAAATTACAGTGTACAACAGCAATGTCAACCAAAGGAGATCAGAGAATTTCTTAAGTAACCAACTTTAACAATATTAAATCCATAAATATTATGTTCGCTTAACTTATATTGTAGAGTAAACTAAAGAATAAGAAATAAATAGACAGTGTCATAAGAAAGACTTGAAAAAGAGTAAAGTACATTAAAAGACGGCAGGAGGGAAAGCAAGAAGCTTTGGGTCGGAGGTCACTTGGATTGGATATTCAATAGGACAGCATGAGATGCGGGTGACTTTAGTTGACACATATGCGTCCATATGGATTTATACACAGAAAATACCCAAATACTTACTCTTCTATTGTTGTACATTAAGAAACTGTTTTTATTCTTATGTACATTATAACTGTATATTGAACAGCACACTGTAGACTGTAGGTAAATGTAAAAGTAAAGAAAAAAATAAGTCAAGCCGAGAGTTTCTTGTAAAATAAATGCATACGACAAGGCAGACAGAACAAGTGTGTATATTCTGAACATACAGAATACACAGACGCATAGAAACAGAAATAGACACAGAAGGAAAAGTGGACATGAGCACATTATTTACATTGTGTCCCATTATAGTTAATAATATTTGAATTCATATTGAATTCTCCTAGTTGACATTTTCACACAGAGAATAGTTGGAAAGGAGGAGGTCCCCTACATACTCCCTTTTTATACAATATTACCTTCCTACTTATTACATTACATAATAAATACATAATATTATGTGTACTGTACATACACAGACATCCCAACCTTTGCTTTCCTTTCGTTTATTCACTCAATATCACACAGAGTCTATAATAATATGATATACATCCTTAATAGTGTATATCAGTACGAAGAAATAAGACGAAACCACAATTTACTATAAAGGGATACTATTTTCTTACTACTCTCCATAAGAGCTTATTACCTATTCAGTCTGCCCTGCATCTATTGTGAATTATAGTCGAAAGAAAGGAATAATATAATAAACAACTATAGGACACTAAAGGATACCTGACCTGACGTGACCACAACACATACGAGAGTCAACTCAAGTCAAACCAACAATGATAGCAATAATAATAATAGAGGAGGAGAGAAGCACATACATTAGATTTACAATTTACATCATAGATTATAAAGTGGACGGAGCTACTCCCATATAAATCAGTGACATGGCCATAAATGCATGCATTGCATTGCTTACTCGACACTCTTGAGATACATACACATTCTCTATACAACACAACATACTCAACAAAAGTCTAAATGAAATAAATAATGGCATTCTCCTGTCAATTCTCAAATACATATTATGTGTTCTTCTGTCTTATACCTATCTGTACAAGTCAAAATACGAATTGGTGAGCTATTTATTAGTTACTGTCTTTCCTACCATTTTTGATGGGCACAGAACAAAATGACTTTATTATTACTTATCTTTAGTTATATTTCTAAATATGAATTGCAAAAACGAATAGTACTTACGTTAACATCCCACTAGCATACATACGAACCAATTAACAATTTACATTTTTGCATACACTTTTATTAACATTCTCAATAAAAAAATCATTTATAATTATTCTAGTGTGAAAAGTGCAATCTATTTAATTATGTTAATAATTAATTTACAACTTCCTTACATTCTTTTGAAGGCCTAAGAGATACAAAAAATTTAAAATATTGTCAATTCGAAGAAATTCTTAGGCATAAGTGTACAATAATACAGATATGATTCTAGACACATTAATAATGATCTTCTATGAGTTTAGCGTACCTAAATAAATGTTTGTTACGCTTACGCTCATTTCATGAAGTCACATGCCTGCAATACAAATACTTAGTTTCTTGGTTTGAATATGAACTTGTTTCTGTTTTCTTTTGCTCTCCATTCTTAGCTCATCCATCACGAATGACGAATTTCCAATAGATAAACATTAAGGACCATGCCATGCCATTACTATGTGGGATGGCATGCCAAGGTAACCTAAACTAAAGTTTACTTATGATATTTACCATCCTTTTGCTTTGCCATACAAAACAATAATGTCAGGCTCAGGCCACACTAACTGTAACAACATTAACATTAACGAAGGGAAGGAAACCAAACCACAATCCGCTATTGTTGGACAGACAAGAGAAAACAAGACAGCCAACCGAAAACTCCATAACAGAGACAGAGGCAGACTAATTGAGCCACATTGTATCTATTGTTGAACTATCATTGTCCCTTTTGTTACCTGGATGTTAAACTATGTCTTAGTTCTTTTAAATAGGTGAACGAGTGAATGCTTTGCTATTTCTCTTTTCTACAATATCCTATACATACGGCAATTCAATTCTTCTGCCTCACTATTTATATACTTACGGGATTGTTAATACCTTAACTTAGCATTCAACTTCTTGTTATTTATTGATTGTTAGTGAATATCTGTAACTGAATAGAAGAAAATGATCTCATTCTCGAATAGTGTGTCTTTCAAGCTTAACGTGTAAGTAACATCTGCAAAAAAGCTTTAGCTTAAATTAACTACAGTAACTTATAAGGAGAATTGATAGAATACCTTCCTTATGGTTTCTACTTACTTATATTAACCCCAGTCAGTAGTTTAAAAGTCAATCGTCAGTCGTAAAGACTCTAAAGTCAAAGGTTGAGATTTTTGCATGAGACATGTCGAATTCTTGATTGCCTGACACAAATAGCTTCACCTTTTTCACGTCTAGGGCAGATAGCACAAGACAACGTCATGTCATGCAATCCAGAGAAAGATTGAGTTGCATTTTGCTTTCTGAAGTTAACTGCAGAGTCATTCCTCTCATTTCTATTTGTTAACTATGTAAACTAGAACTTGTACTGTTTTACATTTCATAATATACAATATACACTATCTATATACACTATTTATCTGTTACACTTAAAAATTTGCTACTGAGACGCGGATACTTTTTAAGTGTTTATATTTATAAGTATGAAATGGATCTGTATGTATAGTAAAGTAAAGTAACTATATGTATTGAAAATATAGTTTGTCTAAGCTAAACTTGAGTTGAAGTTGAGTGTTGAGACACAAGGAGACATTTGTTTGTACACTTATTCAGGATGTCTCTCATCGACCGAATAAACTCATCTGCCGCATTCCACATTCCAAACCATTCATTAGTATGATGTCTCCTGGCTTGGCTTGGCTTGGCTTCCCTCATCTCATCTCTCGCTAGACTCATCCTCATCTCATCCCATCAGAGAATAACTGAACTGAACTCACCTTTCTTTTCTCTAACAAAGTAGTAATGAAACTCTCTCTTTCTCGCTGCGTGTTCTACCCTACTATTTACTTTAGCCCCTCTTTTCATATATTTCATTATAATCTGCATGACTTGCACTAACTTACGTTAGTCTCGCTTGTCATTAACGTATATTATGATATGTTCCAAACAAATACCTTACATTTACATTACAGCAGACAAAACAAGTTCAGAAGTCGGAAATGCAATGTTGTTCTACAAATATGTGGAGAACAATTTGCAATATGCATATATAACTACAATATGGTACAGCGTACTTTTGTATTTAGAGTTTAGAGTGCAACCTTAAAAAATCTAGACATAAGTAGCCTTGTATACTAGAATATACACATTTTTACTACTACAGATTTACGAATGACATTATACAAAATAACATTGTGGAATTCCGGGCAGGGATACATAATGTGTCTGTATTTTTCTAAACAGTATCTCCATAGTAGCTATAAGTAGCTATATATTACTTAGAATGAAAAAAGAGAGACATAAAAAGAAATATTGTAGTATAGTATAGTGGACTGAACTGACTTGCAAAGTTATGTCACTATGTACTGTACTCAGACTGAGTGAATATACGAGACACAACTGCGACACTTACTCACAGTCACAGCACAGGGTGTACTCTCTCCCATTCTGTATCTTTTTCGTAGTAACTATGTACACTATGTAGTAAATACATTAAATCTACCTACTAGAGTGTAAGTGTAGCCTTTCTTAACTTTACAACATAACAGAACATAATTTCCTTTTGAATGGAAGAAAAGAAAAGAGTAGTAGGTAAATAAAATAGTGATACAGTCTGGGACTCCTTTGGTCAAGTGTAATATGTAAGGTAGACGATGCCAGTCCAGGCCAGTCCAGCAGAGAAGAGAGTCCACTTGTCACAATGTCGTGCACTTGACCCCCTGCTGATGATTGCAGCAATTTTTGAGCATCCTAAGCAAAGTGTGCACCATTCCATACCATAGTATAGGACAGAGACAGAGGACAATGAAGTATCTATGTATCTAGGAATAGTTGGCAAGAGAGATAGATTATGTTTGTTGTGCTACAGTATTGCTATCTGGTAGCTCTCTACTGTCGAGTCGAGTGTCCAGAAACCGTTTTTGGGAAAGTTAATCCGTCTATATACAACACAGCAGGAGACTGGCACCAACAAAACGCCCCCAAAATCCATTGCATTCTTCTTCCTAATTCCAATCCGACCCAACCAATCCAATCCTAACAATAACGTACGTTAAGCTAAGCTATAAGCTAAATACTTACTAACGATAAGCTTTTGTGTACTAACCTATAAGCTTTTCGTCTCGTCTCGATGGCTTATTACTTACCTTACCTACTTTACCAACTTTACATTACTTTCCTTCTCTTTTGCCTTTTAGTCCACTACTCTGTCTCAGACTTCTCACTATATAATAGTATTTCAACTTTCAACCTGCCCTCGTAATGTAATCCTACTATATACACAACTATATAGTCGATTACACTTGTGTAGGGATAAATACCTTCAGTATACTCGTATACATACTTATATGACTATGCTACCCATCATTTCACACACACGCTTTTCAAAATCGCTACACTCCCTTTTTACCCGAAATACCTTCATCTCGTCTCATCTCTGACTGCTCCATCGCTCCTGTTTCACTTCTTGTCCATCATTTCCCAAACTCTTAGCACTCAACTACCTAAACAAACGAAAACAAAAGCCCTTCCCTTGTCTCTCTATAGTAGGTCGCTATTTATCTATACTTTTTATCTATTTACAATGCTTTACAACTAAATTACAATCTTTCCCTGTTGTGTTGTGAGTGTTCCTCTAACCCAAGAACAAAATGCTTTCTCTTACATAATAAAAATATGTGCACTAATGTTTTGTCTTTCTCAACGTTTTTCCATACGTAATTAAAATTTTATTGGCGACAATTTTATAGCAACAAAAGACACATTTTTTCTTAATCCCAATTAGCAGTAGCTGCTTCGATTTTTTAATATTGTAAAAACTGTAATAATATTCTTTAACTAGCAATTAGCTAATAATGAGAATGGTTTTATGGGCGGATATATAGGTAGATAGAGTATATGCATAAGCATACCTACACGTAGTAATGTCTATCAAACCCAGCCCAGTTCCTCCTATACAGTTTATAGTATAAATACTAATACAATTAAAGGAAGTAACTTTGTAGCAGCTATTAAACATAATAAAATGCACTAATAGCTATTGTTCACTTTCAAAGATAAAAATAATAAAGAGATAAGTAGACATTCACATAATAGGCCTAATACACAATAAACATGAGCATAGGAGTTCAGTAGCGCTACTTCAAACAAACTTCAAAGTAGTATCAGTAATTGAGAAGTGGTTGTAGTTGTAGTAGTAGTAGTTTGAAGTTGAAGTATAGTCGAGACACGGTGCACTAACAATAAGTCAAAAGACTATCAGATATCAGATATGAGTGGTGCGAGTGACAAAATTATGTTTTCGAGGTGTTGTAAACGTTTCTTAGATGCGATGATTAAATGAGAGGTTGGCACTGGCTGGCTTGGCCTGGCAATGGGTATATAGGCACAACAGTTACGACTCTTTACTATTCTTAACACTTAATCTTTGACTTATGGTAAATATTTACTACGTAATACCTATATAAGGCTGTAGGTAACTATAAAACATACGTACTTACGTACTTACAATAACAATTTCCACTTTAGATTGTTATATAGTAAGCAACAGCAATTCACAAGAAGAATTCCCTTTCTAAATGCAACACGTACACTAGTATAGTACACAAGGTATGTACAAAATATACAGTGACACTGCAAATCAGTTTATTGGAAACTATGTTAAACTTATCGTTAAGTTAGTTGTGTGACCTTTTTTGGGGGTTTGACTTAATAACAACGTAACTAATTGTTACATATAAGATTATTCGTTACGTATATACACAAGCACATAAATAATGCCAAAAGGAATAGATAACTGTTAAGCTATAGAGTGATTTTGTCTTTTGCAAATTCATAACATGATAATGATAGACACGTTCAGTAAATGGTAATGGTACTACATAGGTATACTAATTTTTATTAAGTACTATTCTAAACGGTACCAATTAAATTAAATTAACTGTCTGCCTGTCCTGTCGTGACTGCTGTAAGGACGTACGTACGTAGTACTACGTAGCGTACTTACGCTTATGAACTTGTAACAACTTACTTAATTATGTAGAGAATGAAAATGTTAAATGTAGTAATGCTTACATTATGTAGTTTATAGTAAAGTCCACAAGCGTTGCAGACCGGCTCTCCGTTCTGATTCCGTCTCCATAATGTTGTCGTTGTCGTTTTGCAATTTGCGCAACTCGTCCCCGCTCTTCTTGCCGCAGACTGTAATTAGAAAAATTGATAATTAGAATTTTGCAAATTATGATTTATGTACACATAAATTCATAAACCATTCTTATAAACCTGTAGAATGGCTTTACTCTAATTAAATGCAAAGTGAAAATAAAACAAGATAGTGTTTGTATTTGCCTATAAAAATTCAGTATAGACATTGCAATATAGACATGCCATGAAAATTGCTTGGCATTCGACATGTTGATATTAAAATGCTAAAACTAAGTACATAAATAGACATTTGAAATAGATCTACTTCTAATGTTACTACAGATAGTCAAAGGCTGCTGCCAAACGAAAACCAACTTAAGGAGTGTACATTCAATTGTATTGCATTGTATTATGATGTATTGTTGGTTTTCTGTAGTGGCACTTGTCTCTCTATCCTCTCTGTCCAAACATTTCATGGTTGACCTCAACTCTGTCATCCCATGTCTGAGCCAACAATAATAATAATAATGTGACAGAGACGTAGACAAATCACATGAATAAAATAAAGGTACCTACCCACATACTACATAATACAACAATCCGTCTGTTGTATTAATATTTGTAGTTGTGGGAGCAGACCAGGCAAAACATAATAGAAAACTAAACTAAACTCAACAATAATGATCCTTCTAACTCTAACTATCTCAAACCCAAAGCCAAGAACACACTTTTATCTAGTCCAGATATAAAATGACAAATAAGTGCATTACTACATACTATGATTAGTAGCTATCCCAAATATTGTTTATCATATTTGTATTACCAATAATAGTAATGTCAGTGAACATAAAATATTTATAGTCTCCTTACTACTGACTTGAGTGACTGTTTCTACAATAGAAATACTTTACTAGGTATATCCTAAGGTTAATGGTAACAATACAATACACCAAAACATTGGAATGAATTCCTTTAGTAAACATCAAGAGCGATGTGGTCTGGTGATGTAAGTAAGTGACAAAGTTATTGAAGAAGGTTCCCCATTTTCTATTAGTAGATAAAGCATAATGTATTTTGTACATATGTCAACCAAAGAGAAAGAATCCATCACAATCACATCACATACATCAGTATTTGTTGTACAAGATGTTAAATGAGGAGACCAGACGACGAGGATGTTCATAAGAGCTATTATGTATTAGGATTATCTGTCTGTACTTTAAGTAGAATATTCCCAGTCGTAAAGAGAATAATACCCATTTAGTAGTGTATTGGAGCGAATTGGATTGAGGATCTTCTCTTACATATTTTTAAAAGATTCGACTTGAACTTAACTGGAGTGAGAGAAGAAGAAATTCAACATTCAGCATTCAACATTCAAGTCTCCAAGAAACTAGTCAGAAAGAATATCCTAATGCGCTTAGAGATGGATGGATGTTAGAAAAGACAGCAAGGAATTACACACATACACTTACACTACAAACTATATCCATTAATATGTTATGTATACAATAAGGACTAAGGCAAGGACAGAACAGGACGGAGAATAAATGGATGAACAGTTCAATGGTGAATCCTTAAGTGTCTAATGTCTCCTGGCCTGTACTGTCTGGTCTGGCCTGGCTTTTCTATCCTCTACATTTAATGTTTAATGGATGAAGGGAAGTTCTATTCACAACTCGAAATTCAGTCAGGTTAATAATTTCAGTATCTACTCTTTATATACTCATCATTAGTTAATGTAACAGCGAGGACTAGACCGGTACCACATCAATATGGTACCTTACCTAATTCAAATTCAACTTTGTTCCTTAATAATGCACTATAATGTAACATGATTCGTACCTCTACCTTTAAATACTTACTAAAGGTAGCAGTTATACTAACTAATGTGGTTTAGTTTGGTTCAACTTCTCGGTGTATGTATTTATTAATGTAGTATATAACTACTCTGTATATCGAATAGGAATTATATATAGAAGACAAACCTACAGCACACGGAATAACTCAGAGTCTCTTAGGCGTCCTTTGCCCTGCCTAAGTTGTCTAACCCCAGAAATGGTAAAAGTGACAGAACAATAGTGACAAGTTGACATTTGTGTACTCAGACAAATGTATTGATGAAATAACCAACGAAATCCCGCACTTAGTTTTTTACTAGCTTGAGGAACTCAAGCTTACTGTATAACACACACTTAGACCGACCGGTAACCGGTAAGTAGGTAGTCTTAATACAGAACTGTAAAGTTTTCTACTGAAAAGTGGATAAGATGAAAATTCGTACTTTTTCTAAGCATAAAAGTTGGTGATGAATTTAATTGTAATTTTAGTTCACATTTACCAATACGGCCGGTTTAAATTCTTTTGAACAAACAATCCATTTCTAATTATAGACGAATATTTACCATGAAAAGGGATGTCAATTTACAATCTGATTAAAGATAAATGGTAAATGTTGGTAGGGAGTATATTGGACGGAATTATCTGCTAATTTACATTCTTCCACAAATCAAAAATGCAATAAAATTCTCCGAAGATTTTGAGCATAAGCTATTTGTAAATTAGCAATAAACAATTTTGCTTTAGTAGTATAGGCACATTTGCACAATTCTATACAATTCTATAATATGTACAGTAGTGTTAGTCCACATAATTGAAAAAGAACATCTCGAGGCTTTTAGCTACTTATTTGGCGATTTACATTTGCGTTTTATGTAGTTTGGCTTTGCTTGGCCCACCTACGTTAGCAAACGCATTAAAGTACCCGGAATGGTCACAAGTAACATTTAGTAAAATACTATAGCTACCTACTACCTACCTAGAATTACTAAACTAAGCAAAACTAAAGTAAAAGTGACATGTAAGGTCATAATTTCATAATTATTGTAAATTATTGCCAACCACCAACTGCCGATCTGATCTAATAATTTAGTAGAGTTTGATGATAAATTGTTTGAAAGTTCTAATGTCGAGGTGGATGGATATCATTCTAGTAAGTACGATTGAATTTGTTCTCAGAAATGAATGCGAATGCTATGTAGCTATGTTATGTGACAAGAGGTGAACTAAGGTGAGGTGAGCTGACTCTCAAAAAGATTTACACATTGACAATCAGCAAGAAAAAACTCTCATAAAGGTAAAATAAAGTATATAAGTAAACCAACTGGCATGACATGACACGAGTTCCAATTTTTCAAAGTTATAGTTATAAAATATATCTCACATTCAAGTGAAATACTATAAAAGAATGGATTTGAAAGAAAATCATATTGCGGTATGTTGTGATACACTCTAAACACTATGACGGTGGTTTGGTTTGGTATGCTTGTAAACTTGTGGGCAAAAAGAAATCAGAATCGATTGATTTATAGAGGAAAGGCAAAAGGGAAGGCTAGGCTAGCTCTAGCTGACTTGCTTTGGCTCAACTCAACTCGTGAATCGATTTCTTTTGCGTGGCGAGTCTCTCTCCTTCTGTCCTGTTTCTTTTTTCGTAGCTATTAGGTCTCCTCCTTCACAATCCAATCCCATTGAATTTCCCATCATGAGTTTGACTTGAGTACATATGAGACAAACTGAACCATACTAACATACATACATAAATACGTGAGAGACTCCCTCGAACAATACAATACAATACAATAGCACAGAACATACGAAATTTAACACTTATACACAAGAGACTTCTATTTACTGCCGCCCTTAATCAACTTGCATGAATTTTGCACGACAAAAACCTCTAACACCAACAAATCATCAAAAATTTCATATAAAAAACTTAAAGACAGTTAATGTAATTCCATTAGTAAGTTATTCCTACATCCATAGCATAGGTAACTAACTACAGTAACACATCAGTCGTTTATTGCATTACTTATTTCACACTATAGTGTCCTGTCCACGTAATTCTTACAATGTGCTGAGTGTGCTTTTGCTCATTGTCAGCAAACCAAAGTATAGATACTATACCAAGATAACATAAAATACATAGTAATGCCAAAGTTCTGTCTGTAGTAAGCACACTTCACATGTTTTTGTTACGGACGAAAGTGTACTGTATAACGTTGCATTTGGCTTTGCCAGGCGATATTTTGTTGAATTATGATTTAATATTCGCCTGAAGAAATACAATGAATTATTTCTTCCTCCTCCTTTAATGTGCTTTGCAATTCTAAGTGTCAAGAAGAGAAGTTCAGCCAATGCAAGTCAAACTATCTGTAAGGGAAAGAAAAGCATAGCAAGCAAAGCAAGACAACGACATTCATCTCCATGTTCTTGTTTTCTTGTCACATCATCTACCATTCATTAAGTCTTTCTATTTTACTATACGTTTTCTACATTCATAGTACATATATAGACATATACACTAAAAATGAATGCTGTAACTGTAACAGTTATAAAGCTATATGGTACATATATACTAATATAGCAACAATTGCACTGAATGGGAAGGAAGGAAGGATAATGGATCATCTATCTTTCTTTCCCTCTCTCTTTCTTCTCCTTCCAAGTTAAGTGAGTCATTTTCTCTTGTTCGTTGTTTTAAGTATTAGAAGCAGAAGAACACTTTTGTTCTCCTATAAGAAGCTATGTAGTGTAATGTTTTGTGATGTGATTCTGCTTCAGAGTTTTGCGTTATTGCATTGCATTACATTACATTGCGTGAGTTTAGTTTCCTATTCCCTGGTCGTGTTATATAGTACTTATGTATGTACTTTGCTTTACGGAAACTATGATTTTCAGTGTGAGTTTACTAGTTTACTCGTTTACCGTACCGGCTTTAGTGCTACTAGCTCAATTTGGTTCTTTACTCTCCTATATAGAGGGAAATGGAGAAAAGGAAGGAAAAACAGAGAGCTGATGCGCCTGTCCCAATTTTCGGGAGCTGTGAGTTGAGTTGGCTTGACTTGGCGTGAGCAGAATGCCTACTTGCGGTCCTATAATGCTTCCAGACTATGCTCATCGTTTAATCAATATCCGGTTTCCATCCGCATCAAGCGAAATATTTACTCTCCGAAAGAATTATTCAGAAACTGGAAGGAAATTGAATCTTTTACATTTATTTCCACATCTCACTTCTCACTAAACTATTTTTTGTTTCGTTTGTGTAAATTAGCAAATTCGCAAATCTCTACCCCATA
>JAQFYC010000243.1:0-69126 GCA_034694165.1 Tomocerus mixtus
TTTAGCAATACATTCTGCGTTTAACAAAATATGTCGCATTTAAAACATTTATGCAGCACTTCTTTTGCTACAGTGCGTTTATTTAAACAAGAGAAGAAGAGTTTATGAGTACAAATCTGCTTTCACCATTTTAAATCAACTGGGGAAATGTTGGCTCTAACCAATGTCTCTTGTTGTAGCAATAAAAGTTCAATAATGTGTACTCCATCAATGGCAATGTACAAATACCTATACTATACTGTTCATACTACAACTCTCAAAAGTTTTGGTTTAGGATTCTTTCTAAAATACCTGCAGTGTACTCGTATCTATTTAACTTCTAGAATCTAGTAGACACAATCCCAAAATTCATTATGTGAATTACCTTTACAATGGCACATTAAAAAGCAATATTTGGCAACAATTACATGGAAATTCATTAAATACTAGTTCTACAGATAGGTAGGTATACGAAACCTATGGGAATTGGATCCCTTTTATTGATCGGCCCAAATAATAATTCCTTACACAATAAAAAATGACTTCCACCCATATTTGCTTATCCAACTCTGAGACAGCGTTTGAGTTGTCGTATATATGCTGCATTTATAGTAAAGATAGACTTAGACGTCTTACCTGCACATTGTTGATAGTATAGGACCTGGCATAGAGAAAGCATATTACACCATAGTATAACAATGTTGGAGAAAAACTACTACTTCCACAGTTGTGCCATGTGGCAACTTTGAATTGTACCACATTATTGTGAATATGAAACCTCAGATGTGTCACCACTTACCACATCTTTCAAAAGTTTTCATGTCATGTCAGTTGCAGGTCTCCGAAACGGCAACCACTCGAATGACTCGACTTTCTTACCTCGCTAGGCAACTTTACTAACTTACACGTTAGAGCGCTTTCCAAACAATAAATAAGCTAAGCCTAACTTTTCTAAACAAATTTCTAATGAGTTTCTCTTGCGTTAATCTACATTTCCATACTACAAACTAACTACAGTATAGTATTATGGTAAGTATCGAATTACCATTCTGCTTTCTCTTACTGCTTCATTCTGCTAGTAGATTGCTTACCTATGCGAATAGTTAACTTAAAATGAGTACGCCTATCCGTAAGATATATTTTACACATCGGTCATTCATAGTCCCAAAGTTGAGTGGTTTCTAATTTGGAGGCAAACTGATTTATTTTATGGAAGTTATGCATACAGATATTTGTTGAGTAACAGAAGACAACAGAGATTACAATATCTGTCTGTCCTGTTGGTAGTAAAAATAATAAATAACAAAAAAATAAAATAAACGAAGGGAGAAATACAATTCGCTCGATTTTATTACACTTATATCATCTTTTGGTCAAAGTGTTCGAAAACACAAATTATTTTGAAAGCAAATAGTAAGTTACCAATAGTAGTAGTGAGTACCTACTGATGTATTTATTTAGAGATTAGTAGTAATGAATTGCTACTTCTACCTGTAAGCTATTGTTATGTATATTAGCTAGTAATGTATTAATATAAGTTAGTCCAAATAATTGAACACCAATTGTATTGATTTTGTGCCAAAGTAGTACATGGCAGATGTAGCCAACAGTGCGTATTTAGCATTTACACCTGATCGGGATACAGAATACATATAGATCCTTATACATACATACATTTATACATCGATCGAGAAACTTTCCATTGCCTGCCTAAATATTTCCGCTTTTACGTTTTCGCCTTTCTCAAACACATGTAGCAGGCTCACGTGCTTTAGCAATTTTGACGCATACATACAATCTAAAATAGCTTTCTTTTTGTTTACCTCAGCAGTGAAAGCTGTTTCTCCGTAGTGAATATCTGTTTATATATTTTGACTAACTTAAGTATGTTTGTAACGCAATGCTTGTGTCATTAATGAAGTAAATAGTATGAAGTAAAATACAGTATTTGATTAATATTAATTGTACTAGTACATACATACTATACAGGCCTACTTAAATATATACCTATGAATAAATTGTGCACAGTTCGGACAGTCGATTTATGGAGGTTCACACTCGATCTCTAAAATCCCACTTTAGTGGCATATTTTTGGCCCATTTTTGACTAACTTGTTCTGGTGGCCCGTTCTCATGTCAGAAACGGCCGCTAACCCCTCCTTAACTGAAATACTTATTGTTTGATTTTAGTACACCAGAAAAATGAAAGTCCACAAATATGAGCATGGCATATAATACATAGATTTTATTTCACAGCCCACAATTATGCGGATTGACATTTCTGAAATGAATCTGACACATGACATGGATAAAGACGGACAATTTAACGTGGTGTACTGTATGCAAACTACTTAGGTATCCTTTACTTAATATGTTAACGTATGACGTGTACTGTCAGCGTCCGTAAACAGGAATTCCTATGCACTGTCATTCGGTTATTAGACATTTCATCTAGTTAGTATATAAAGTGAGTATTTACCAGTACTATGACTGCTGTCTGCCTGACTGAGTGAGTATAATATAATATTGACAGTTGGAGAAAGACAAGAAAAGGGACGCAAGAGAGGAATGAATGGCATACCGAAAATAGCAAAGCACATACCATAAACTTCCTAGTCGACCTTATTGCTCTATTCACTTTACTATTCCATTGTATTCTCAGCCTCACTCGCCTATTTCGACCAAAACAGACCATTATCCATGCCATTGCAATTGCTACTTTACTTTTTACTGACATGGCATGGCATTATGGCATGGCGTGGCGTAGAACCAGGCTGAAGTGGTTTAGTTTGATGTGGTATGGTATGGAGAGAGAAAGCAGCAATGGCATTGGCAGTAGCACAGTAGCTACTATTGTAGTCTCTCCGTAGTAATCCATTGTCTGTCAGTAGCAAAAGAAAAATATATATCTTTGCCATTCACTGCTCCCTCGCATTCTCTGACCCGGACTCTCAACTCAGCTATCATAAGTCTATCCACTTTTTGTGCACTGTGTCATTCGCAAGTAAGTAAACTCCTGCCTGGTCTGGCCTGCACTGGGCTAAATATAAGGGTATTGTAGAAAATAGGTAACCAGATTGTAGCGTAAACCAGTCTATTTCCTAAGTGCAGTATTTTCCGCCAAATTGACAGACATGGTAGGCAATTAAACTGTCGTTGTCAAACAACGTAGCATCTGAAAGGAGTTACTTATGTCCATACAATATAAGGGAAAACTTTTGTAATGCTGAGCTATTATTTATAGATTTTTTGATCAGACAGGTAAAGAACGACAAGATTGGATTTGTAGATACTTAGTAGATTGCGATAAATGTTTCTTATGATTAGGCTTTTAGGTAATGAAAGAAGTTAATCAGAGAATACAGAAAATGCTACCATCACATATCTAAATTATGAAGTACACTACGTGCCCCCAACTTCTAATTGTAATATGTGAGATCGTACAGTATTAATGAGCGATCTAGTTAAATAATTAGCACCTAAGTAATTTTTGTTGAAATATTTACATAGATAGTTGGTACCTGATACATAAGTATTTAATATCTTAATAAGTACAACTATTGCCGATTGTTGTTCCATGTGTAAATGTCAATTACTCATTTACCTTTTTATGCAAGGCAAATGTATTTCAGAAAAGTATAGCAAGTACATATTAAGTAGTATTTGCATTAGATTACTCGTACTTTGAATTGAATTGCTCCCAAACCTATTTTACGATTTTATTGGGGCAATATCTTAAAATCCGGACTTTTAACGAGAGAACTTTTATAGTCTTTTTTACTTGCTTCAACCTACACTTAATGCATAATTCATAACAAAAATAATATTACCACAAATTTTGGGAAGGGCATCACACCAATGAAATCACCCAAAAGTAAATTGTACAAAAAATTAATAACAAAATGTTCATTTGTGTATTATGCTAAATATCTATTTCTATTGTCGTAATAAGTCACAAATGTCAATCCTAATAATAAACTTGATAGGCAAATACGAACGAGACCTCCATAATCCTTCCAAACATAATAACAGTGATTTACAAAACACTGATTTTCACAGCATGTTTTAGTTTTATGTGAACAAACATGTCAAGTAAAGGTCAGAAAGATAACGAACCCGAATTCAATTTACGCGTATGTTTTACCAATGCCAAGAATAATAGCAACTAGAATTAGAGCTCCCTTCGTTTCTCAATCTGTCCACAGATTGTATTTGATAAATAAATGAGCCATGAACATTTTATTAGTAATATAGATTCAATGTCACGCCACACACAGGAGGCAGACCGCATTTTACAGATGCACTAACAATAAGAAGCAGATAAAGTAAACTAAAGGCAAATAAAACGTTGTTTATATATATGCGTGCTATGGTGGAAGCTTAATATCTTCATCTATAGGTAATATTTATCTTTAGCTTTACTATAAAACTCAAACTCACTCAATGTTTATCTATGTTGAAATAAGTGAGAATGAAGAGACGTCGAAAGAGCCGAAACTTAAACAACTCAATTTTACAGCAAAGAAAGATATTAATACAACTCTATACAATTTCCAGGCATTCCTTCTTTAATACGTAACTATCCTACACTGCTTTATTCGGAATAACCAAAGAAATATACGTAACATGTATTTCTGGCAATTGTGCAGAAAGTATTACTAAAAGGAAGCTGAAGCAAGTAGAATTCCTCACGTAGGTACATAAATGAAAAACGTGTAGATACATACTTGTACGTAGTAGTAATTCAGTTAGTTTGTATTTATTATTTTAATCTATATTTATATCCCTTACATGTTTCAACATCGATCTACCTGTACAATTTACTATCATATTCGATAAGGATTTATTGCTTTCCCGACAAACGAACCTAAAACATCTGGCCAAGCATTTTGTGTTCACACTTAATGGCAATATCCATTTTGTTAATGTTTCCCATCAGTATATCATGCCGTTATTACTGTCACTGAGATATGCAATTTAATAATATATAAATGCTCCATATTTATTTCTACTTAATTGAAAACTGATATAGTGGGAAGATAGCAAGATACTTAGTAATGCATGGCATGCCAATACAAGGGGATAGTTATAAGCCATTATTGACTAGTTTTATTCTACATATAACTGAAATACTTTTGTGTGTATGCTTTAAGAATTGACTCCATATACAAATATTTGCTGGCTATATTTATACACACACATGCTTATATAGCATTGATATTTTTGATGGAACTTTATTACTCATATGGGTAGATAACCTAACATCTATTTATTATTGAGCTTTAGTCAAGGCATTTCAATAAACTTAGCCAATTACAATACAGTTTTCATTTTAACTAAATGAAACATTTCCCGAAACTGTATTATACATGTATGTATGTGTATACACAATTAGTATTAAACTACTTTGGTAATATTTGCTAAATTAAGTGCAATAGCATAAATACATACACGAACTGTTCATAACAGTAGAAGTAGGTTTAGGTATTCCATCCAGTAATTTTAGTGATCGTGTTTAATTAATAATTCATGTGTAGTAATTGCAGCTACGATTACGAAAGGTGGATCTTTTACATTTGCAATTTATAACTATAACTATATTGCATTGCTACTACTATCTATAACTACACCCATATCCATATTTACTTAAACTTGTAAGCTTCCGATAAGTAGAGACAGGACAGAATAGGGCAAAATAAATCCATCCATATCCTCGCCATATAGCGTAAGTATGTAGCTTATGTAACTATAACTTGCTGACACAGTTTCGCATGTTACTAAACATTTTATCAACAATACTCAGCTTCAGCTTACTCGTACTCGCACTCACGTTTGGCATGGCCTGGTCTGGCATGGTGAAAGGCTGCTATTATTGTTTTATTTACGACGTTAACATTCAGTAAAGCGGACGGAATTAATTTGAATTAGACATGGTGTGAGATTTACTATGTATGCATATCTGCATGTAAGCAAAGTTATTAATCGTAGGACAGCTTACATAATGCTTTGATATAAAGGACATAGCTATGCTGACGATACAATGAAAACGAAATGAGAATGAAGGTTTGCATATAATATTCTTCAGCTTAAGCTATACAATTTGAGTTAAGTTATGGGAAATCTACTGGCTGCCGTCATGAAACCCGGCGCTTACTCAGTCAGAGTCAGCATTAGCGCTAATTGCAACTCTAATCTATCGCAAATGTAAAGTGTAGCTTTGCATTACACATGATATGATATGGTTAGTACTTATATGCTATGTATGATTGTGTAAATTTACTATATGGTATTGCTTCGCTATGTTATGTTACGGTTACGGTTGTGTGCTCCGTCTGTCAGTATTTCAGTATGTCATGCCACACGGTGTGTCCTGGCCTGCTCTGGTCTGGATTGATCTGCCCTGGCCCTGGTCTGGTCTGGTACAAAATTATTTACTTACTACACACTGTAACACAATGAACATTTATAATGCACTGTGACCTGCGAAAGTCACAATCAGTCCCGTATGTTCAGTTCGGCAACGTATATGCATTCATCTTCCTATAAATATTCATAATATGTGCCGTATCGTATAGTTTGTTAACTCATTCCGTCCGTCTTATCACTATATCTCTACTCAGAGTCAGAGTCACAGCCACAGCGAGTAATAAAGTAAATAGTATACAGTATACATCGATATTGCCTTGCTACATTTACTTGGAACTGTTTATCTGTAAAATATAGTCAGTTGAGTTGCCAGTAATCGAGTCCTAGTTTCATACTTTATTATATACACCTCTTTACCAGCAGATATTATGTGTATGTGTATATGTACCTATATGTATATTTCTATTTCTAGAATACATTTGGCATATAGAAATATTTCTTCGTGTTTCAGCAACGCAAAACTAATATCGAAGTTTGCTATAAGCTATAGAGCCAATAATATAGAGAGTAACGCTTATTATTCTTATGAGCTATATTTGTATACGTTACAGATTGAACGGAATTCCTATTTTCCCATGGAATCTCGCTTGTACGTTATTTGTATCTAGTACGTATGAATGTATCTGTGTAATGTAATGTAATGCTTGTCTAAACGGAACGTAACTATGAATAAATCCTCAGAGCAGAGCTTGTATTAGTGTTCTTAGACATTTGCCAAAGTACACCACAAATAAGATACAGCATTCTCTCTATGAGTTAAGTTGACTGCTCTGTGTTCATGCCCTGTCATGCTCCCACATTCGAATTTCACTGGAATGCACTTTCTTTACTGTTTTTATAACAATGAATAACGTCTTGGCTGGCTTTGCCTTGCGTGCTTCTCTGTTTCAACAAAATCCTAGCATAGTGAAACCACTCAACTCGTCTCTATACATATACTTAGTTCTACTGCACAAATTCAATCTCAGATCGTAAACTGAAATACGGAATACACAACTATATCTACTTAATATATATATACAAATATATATATATATGCATAAAGCGCGTAGGGATGTAAGTACTTGCTTATACCTATGCATTCTTTATACTACTCTGGCTGGATTACACAGAATAAATTGAAGAATGCAACAGTAATATTAAATGCAACAGAAAATGCAAACTGTTTTACTTGTCTTTATCCGTAGCAGGATGTTATATGGAATTCAAGGCATTCGGCTCAATATTAATATTTATCTGTTGGAAACGCTAGTATTTCTATTTCATGGTAAATATTTCCTCAAGAATTTCGTTTATTTGCGCTAGTTGTAGTGTAACCATGCAATTCCAGTCGTATCCAGTGTACCACGAACAAGGATGGTTTTGTTAAAGCTAAACTGTGTAAACTATTTCAAATGGGCACTAGTATCGTTTTTAGCAAAACTAGGTCAAAGAATTTGTTTTAGTTAATGAAACATTTTATTATATAATCCTGTTACCAATTTTGCTTGACAAAAACACGACCAACACTTCGATGTACACAGATGTATACAGCAAACTGTGTCAATCTTACAGGTACTTACTAGTATGTAACTTATGAAATTATAAAAATCTTGAAAGTGTTCAAATGTAAAGTAAAAAATCGACAAAGTTATAAACTCCATAAAGACCCTTTTGCCTGGAACATTACTAGACAATTCGTCCATTCAGTCTAAGTCTCGCAGCATTGGGCAATTAATTAGCCAAATTAAAGTGAAGGATGTCATTATATTCATTAAGTAATGTGTGCATTTTGTCGTCGCTATTAAATTCTGAATTGGATAACTAACTACCTCCCATCAAGTGTCCCTTACTTAACAAGATCAAAAGGATATTTGTCTTGTATTGTTGTGTCATTCACAAGAAAATATCAAAGAGGCTACATGAACTCACTCCGCAATATGGCCAAAACACAGAGAGATTATATATTTATTTATGTAAGGATTTTAAAAGCTTTAACGAATGCCAAGACGAATAGTGCTCTTCTAGCAGTACACAGTAATACTATTACAGTTGCAAGATAAAGGATGAATTATTAGCGACAGAGTCTATTTAGGCGGGCGACGTTTCCGAAAAGACAAAATTAGACTAATGCCTCAGAATTTTCCGTGTGTCTTGCCTTTTTAGAATAATAAGATAGGAATGACACTTAAGTGAAGTAGAGTGGCCTCAACATCTCTTTTGTTTATTAAATTGTCACTTTATTCCATCCAAGTCGAGTTGACTGTCGCCAAGAAAAATGCGTCATGCGAGATGTAGCATGTAGTATGTGTCTGAATTGTTCGCTTTAGTAGTTACTATACTATACCTACATGTGTGCTGTGTAATGTATCTGTAGCACCTAATCCTAACCTAGCCTGGAATGGAATGGAATGCAACATTGATAGATAGAGCATACATAAAATGACAATGTGTAGACATTTTGCGATACACAAGTATAATAACAGTAGCAAGTGAACCAACTTAGCCAAACCATACCAAACCACTCGGCATTACAACACACAATCTACTTGGTGCATTAAGAATAGGATTAAAGCTCATAAAGCTGAGTGCTATCAAAATTGAAGAGATGACTTTCATAGAGTAGAGTACATACAAGTACAGTGTAGTTTACTAATAGCCCTTAGCGCTATATGGCTATTTACACTTTACTTGTAATAGTATTTATAGCGTAGAAGGAGAAAGTATTTTTGTGTAGGAGAAAATAAGTAACTGAAGTACATACTATTTATGTATACTCTTATCTATACATTCTACACACTCACCTTCTACCTATACTTTAGTTAGCTAACGTGTGTACCTAAGTACGTGTGTAATATAGCCCCATACTCATTCATACATTTTTAAGAAGGGCATTGAATGTAAGTATACAAATCGGTTTACTTATGTACATGCATAAGTACTACTTGCACAAATTGTGCGTGAGCTCTGCGTAGTATTTACATTTACCTCTCTGAATGAAATAGGAAACCGAAGACACGGATATTTATGTATGCATATTAATACAAATATTTATACGTGGAATGGGAAGCAAGACCAACCAGGTGATGCGATTTGATGTGTGTTTATACTTAGTAATAGCACAGCTAAGTAAGGCTTACCGATTTGGGCGCGAGAAGCGGCACCGGAAAGTAAACGAATGGAGAAAGTTGAAGTTGGAAGTGTTTCTAAGTTGGAAGTAGTGTAGTTAAGGTAAATATATATTCAGGATTATTATACTATTACAGAACAATAGGAAAAATTTCTTCGTAACTGGTTTCCACTAATTGTGAATGAACTTTCACTCGAACTTAAATAGTTGTTTAGATTACTTAGTAATTGTATATGTTTGAAAGTCGTTACCAATCCTTAACTCTAGCTAATTACTTACACTTACTAGTGTGAGGTACTTGTGTTACTGTATTCGCAAATAGTAAAGTGAAAAATGTGTCAAGAGAAGAATGGTTCAATATATTAATTAGCAATTGTGTTTTCTTATAAATAAGTACAGATGTATTATAAAAGTTGATAAATAGTAAATAGTAGTGTAAGAAGATAGGTATAGTAGTATATTAAATACCGAAGGTACAATAGTAGTAGATACTAAATATTTAGCTAACTATCCTATGCTATCAACTATAAGCTGGAGTTGCAGTATAGATTTGATGAAGAAAGTTCCCTTAGGATAAGAAGTTGCACTAGTTGTATTTGCGTTGACGTTTTGTCTATATTTTGGAATTTCTGTATAGTGGAAGAAAGTCAGTATCTGTTTATTTAGATTTTTGGAGTTGATTTAATCTAAAGTGGCACCTTTGGTTCAGCTGAGCGGCATGTCTCTTGCTGCACTTGTAAAAATTGTGAATGAAAGAATGAAAATAAAATTCCACACCGATCCAGACCAGACCAGACCACACCACAGCACTTTTCAATGAAATTAAATGTTTCTGTTATTGTATTGTAATAGTAGTATTGTACGGAGAGTGGATAGAAGAAAGCCAGGCTAGTACAGTATTATGTAACTATTGTATTGTATTTGTAGTACTAGTAAGGTGTAGTGCAGCAGTCGTGTGGTCTGTGTATTGCATTAAAGTGAGGTAGTAAACTAAAGTAAAGTGGTGCAGTGACAGACAGACAAGTCAGCCAGCCAGCCAGGCAGGGCAAAATTCAACTGAAAGGAACGTGAACGCGAAAACGGTGACTAGGAGTTTCCCAAATCCGAATTTCAAAGTCTAACCTTTATAGGCCTATGTCCCTATACGAACTGACTAGAGTATTTACGTGGAGAAGGAATTTTACCTCCATTATACAATATACGGGGACGGGTGTCCTACAAATGTATGTGTAGGTATATGTCTAAGTGAAGTTAGTATCTCTTCTGTGTTCTCGACAAGTATGCTATGCCACACTACACTACACTACAGTAAAGCCGAACTGAGTCGAGGAGTTCGTCCGATTTCGGAGTGCTTTGGTTTCCTTGGGAAATTGTTTAATACAGTAGGGTTCTGCCTTAGTCAGAGTTTCGGAGAGAAGTAAAGAAAGACTTGCTTGCTTCGTTTTTTGCTTCTACTAGATCTGGTGTGTATTTGTGTGAGGAAAGTAAGGAGTTTGAACGTTATACTTATATGTGCTGCATATTTACCGTATTTCCTTTAATACAGCTTTCCTGGAGTTTCAAATTACTAATAAATGTCTCTATTTTCTTTAAAAAAATGTCTTCTCTGGTCAACTTTGCCAAATAGTTTGATCTAGAATTGAAATTTTATACACTCCAGAGATTTTCAAAACAATAAGTAAAAAATCTGTAAAGGTATGCACAAATATGTACTTAAATTGCTTTCCTATAAACTTTATGGAATTGAAAGTTCAGCCGGGGCGTTTATTAGTAAAAATACGGTACTTAACTTTACTGCACTATCTTGGCATTACACACTACATCCACTCACTCTACTAACTGTACTGCTGCTGATATTATTCCATCCAGAGTTCAGAGTAGGCCAGACAAGGCAATGTAAATCAAAGTGGAGTGTGTCTGTGTACTGTATGTATACTGCTAGTATGCTCGGCTCTATTCTGTCGCTCGTAGCTATTCGGAATCGGATCGGTTCTTACTTTTGCCGTATGCATACACATACAACTAAAGTATTACACTGTCTCTCTGATCCTCTCTGCTCTGTTGTTGTATACGTAACGTATCTAATAAAGCAAAGTATAATGTTAAGCAGAAAGCACTACGCACGTGTAGTCTGTTTAAGGCTAACCAACTCAACTTAACTCTCATATGGAATTTTAGTCTTCTCTTCTGTGTGCATGTATTCCATTTGGATTTGGATGCTGTACTCTGTGCTGTACCGAACTGTATCTGTATCTATCTAATATGCAATACTCGTATAGTAGTAGTCAGGTCAGGCAATACATTGCTTACACGATTCTTTAGTGGAGTATGTCTTATTGGTATATATAACTATTCTACTACAAGCAAGTGTACACATATAATGCAACTAGCTACTACTGCATGTAAAAGTCTAACTAGCCAGTAACCTATGTATTAGAGATGGGCAATTAGTGTTAACCCACATCCTTACTACTTCAGATTTTACTAAATTAGGTCAATTTTGTGATTAGCAAGCTCATCATCTTTGATCTAAGATATAGCTCAACTAAAGTCTTGTTTTCCCCAATAAAACCACTGAAATTATCTGTACAGTTAATCAAAACATGAGTATTTCAATGGCACCTACCTAGTTAGGATCATTTAAAAGCGTTAACTCTTCCTATTGCAATTTATGAACTGGCTGTTGATTTCTGTGGCATTTACAATATAATCAATATTCTTATTCCAGTCCATGACTAACTTAATTCTGGTCAAGCCGCGGGTTCTCCAATCCACCTCTACCACCTATATGCATTACTTTTACATTGCTACACATTACATAGCTAGGTTATTTGTTGTTGGAAAGTAAAGTGAGGTACATGCAACTACAACAATACAACTCACACAAAATTACATCTCTGTCCATCACAGTTATTGCATCTTGTATGTGTGAGCACGTTAGGTATATTTTATATTTCCAGCTCCAAGCTTGGAATATTATTATCCTCATTTATGTATCTAAGAATGTATGTACCTATATATACTAAATACGTACTAGTATATAAGACACTTAGTATATGTAGGTGTATTCCATAAGGTTATTTTCTATTCTTTACTATAATGTATTTACTTTCCTACTCTTCTAATAGTGTAACTGTAACTCAACTCACGATCATTTATTCTAAAAAGTCTACATAGTATACATATTATTATGCCGGCAGGGAGTAAGAATAAGAAATATAAAAGGATATACTTGCTACGATAAGAGATAGCTATGAAATGCAGAAGTTCTATCTTCCTTTTGCTTCGGTTAGTTGTAAATGTAGTCACTTCAGCATCCTGAGTGAGTTTAGTGAAGTATGTAGTAGTGGTTGGCCTGGCTGGTAGCTGGTCTGGTCTGGTATGCTTTCTAGGAGTACTTTAGGCAGATTGCTTTGGAATTGAAACCTTACATAACATGCATTGCATAACCCCACTACTACTGTAGCCAATTTGCTAGACTTCATAGATACTTTGATACCCTAGACGGGGACCTACCTCTCTGCCATTATCTTTGAATGTCCTCAAGGTATATTTTATACGTAGGTATGCATTGTATGTAAATGTCTCCTGACAAATAGGAAAGATAGACAAAGGCAATTCAGATCACTATTATAAACCCAGACCGGGATACAGTAGTACATAAACGTAATGGGTAGGTTGCTACTAAGGTTTGAATGTAATGACAGGGCTTATAGCAGAATGGTGGAGTAATATCTGTTATATCCTGTTTACTATTACAACTATATAGGATGTACATTGTAGGAAGTAGAACTTTCGAAAGAACGAGAGAACAGTTTTGGGAAAAGTACCGTAAAATATGAACGCTTGGAAATATGAACATGGAAAGTTTATTCACTTAGGTGCTGTATCATGTTGCTTACGATGCAATGGAATGAGCGCCTGGCGGACTTTACAGGCTGTGTATCTTAGCGACTGAAAGACTTAACAGCCTCTCTTTCAAATTGACCGAATTTGTATTTTCAGGGATTTAGTCGTTTTATGAATTTTAACCTAACCTAACCTAATTAAAATTAGTCAAATCTCACTGATTATTTTTCAAAAAAGTGGCTATACTCCAAATATGGTTGCCATTACACAGTCTGTAATTCCCGTCGGCCCCTAAGTTCCGCTGGCTGTAAGTTCTCAGAGTCTGTAAGTATCGGTCACCGTTGCTTACTTAATGTGTCCTTATTCTCTTCAAATGCGAAGTAGGAATAAAGCAGCATGCATGGTGCACAAGATACACGCACATTACATATGTATAGTTATTAATTTAATTGACAATGATTGTTATTGTAACGGTATGGACAAAAAGCTTGCTTACCAAAATGTCAAAAAGTTTGCCTAACATTACAATCCCCGAATTAGAACTTGAACTGGTAATTGTATCCTAATAGTAATATTATTTTAATCAATATCATGAATTTTTACAATCTGACATAACGATAGTAGACTTAAAGTGCTTCCTGGTGTAGTTGAACTCATTAAATGTAATACTCTAATTTGGCATTAGGTGATCGGACGAAAGTAGCTCATTAATTTGAACAGTTTTATTAATTGTATACGCCTTTAGGACAATGATACCCTGACTGTGTAAAACTTTATGGGCAATCAAGCTGTGATCCATACCACAGTGTATGCTCTAAATTGTAAAGTCAATGAAACAAAGTTTAAGTGAAGCGACCTCAATACCCTCAGTTTACGGTATTTGGCATTATACTATTTTATGATGTCCTTATTGACATAAAGTAATAATGCAAGTTATCTAGAGGAGATATTAAAATCGTGGTTAGGCAATCATGCTTACTGACATGTTTATATTTAGCTCACAAATTAAACTTAATAAAAAATGGTACACTGATAAAACCTGAAAGTCATTATAATAATTGTGCACCACAACCACAGTATGCACAGTATGCAGTGCATGTATAATGTACTGAAAATTATTTGTGTATGACTCATCTTTAGCACTGTACTGCATGTGTATTACTCATTCGTACCAGTAGTACAGCTATAACTTTATCAGCAAGGTTCTTGTTATCCATGGATATTGTTAGTTTTAGTTTTACTGCACTGAATAACTCTACTAATCCTTTTTCCTTGTTGATGCTTACTGCAAATGCCATTTCCAAAGATTGTAACTACTAACTAGTACGAGATAATACAAAATAAATAGTACCCATATTCAGTGGTTGGGAGATGCAATGAGATATGAATGACTGGTATGAAACAAAAGATGCTTCTAATTCTAATTAACGAAGGTAAATATTATATTTACAGTTAAACATTATCTCCAATGTAGGGAGCTATATAATGTAGATGTATAGTATTCTGGAAATAAACTAAGGTAGCCAAAAATACTTAGAACTTAAATTACAAAATATTTATACCAGTAGTAACTATATTGAAGGTGTATGTGCATACCTCTGTAAAGATATTATAATGAACAAAATAGTTGGCTGACAGTGGACAAAACACATCAATCAATACCTTTGCAAATTGGATTTCCTATTGCGTTGATATTTAACCAATTCTTGCAAAGTCCTTCCTTAATCTGTAGCCTATAGTAACAAGTAATAATGTAAATTATAGATGAAAATTGTGGAATACCTAGGTTTCCATTCAACCTGTTGTCCCATTTTCCAGTCCAGCATTACGAACGAATTACTTGGATACTTTTTTTTGCCATTGTCACCTTTGGATATTCACAACAGTATTTTACAGGTCGTAACGAAACATAGTATTCTTCCAGTTTTATACAAATTGAGGAATTCATAATGCCTACTGCTAAAGGGCAGGAGTCAACAAGTACTTTGTTTTCTTCTAAAAAGCACGAGGCCTTAGCTAAAAAATTCATTTTGAAGACAATTGCCTCTTTAAAGAAGCAGAAGGCGCAAGTGAAAAAAGGTAGTTTTGGAGTGCCAAAGCCATGGTCACATCAGATAACAGCTATAAACGCATTGGTAAAAAGTAGGAGATACAGCAAGGATGAAGAAAGACTGCCTTTCGAATTAAGCGAGAGGGATGACAGAGTTAAGTCCGTTGTTACTGGATTTTTAGTAATTCATGTGCTGGAGATTCTCAAGGTGTTCGTAACTTCTAAATGTAAGCTTTCTCATAAAAATATGATAAAAATTATTTTTGTTTGTGCTGTAAATAACCCCAATAAATATGTATATTTTATTAGCATATTTACCCGGAGTGCCGTTGTGTCTTTATCTGGTTGCCAAAATGGGAAATAATTTAAGGAACTCGACTGTCTACAGTGCAAGCAATCTTGGCAGGATCAGAATTGATTGCGCCTTTCATTTACCTATTGAAGTAACTGAACTTTTGTAGAAATACATTTTGCTAATAAAATGATTAACCGGATTGCAATTAATCGTTTAAATTTTTTTGAAAATAGATATCTGAATGGCGAGACAGCCGAAGTAATACTCTTCGGCTTGAAGTATGGGGGTTTCAAGATCCTGAAGCACATTACTTCATCGGTAAAATAAAGGAGCACGTGTATCAGTTCATAAAAGACACTCACGGCATTCTTAGGAGACCACTTAGCGCTGAGGATGCTGTAGCTGGAGAAATGATCTATGAATTTGCGTTTTCCTACGGCTGCTTTGGTTATGGCCATAGTAATCAAATCACGAATCCAGATTGCCCACTTATGGAATCTGTTAACCATTGCATGTTCCCTAGGATTCGCCCATCCAACGACGACAATGTTACAAACAAGCTCTCTATAAGAACCCCCAAGAGACTTCATATGATGTCAGTGTCGTCTTTTATTCAGGATATGCCTCCACAAGGAATCGTAACTCGGCAAGGTAAGAGAATAGAACCAGCTCAGTTGAAAGAGCCGAAGAAAATTGTGATTCAAAAGGTGGATTATGAAGACGGAAGTCCGCTGCATTGCTACTTGAATTTAAAAATTTGGCAATCGCCAATTCAAGCAGATTTAAATGATTCCTACGGAGATTTCTTGTGTCTAACACATAGAAAAGATCGTCTAAAATTCGTTGAAGAGATGTCCTTTGGTAGAAAAATGGATTTTAGAGAAATGGAGGCAGGAGCTGTTTTTGAGTCCATGGATGATGCAGTCGTTGAAAAAATAATAAAATCTGAAAGACATACAGGGACTCTGGTTTACCCGGATAAGTTTCCTTGTCCCGAACAGCAACCTATAAAACTGACGAAGGAGGAAGAAAAGTTCATGGATCTGTTTCCAGCGGTAGTGAGAACGACAGGATATTTGGGAGCAATGTTCGGTTTTGTTCCAAAACCTCAGCCTATAATTAATAACGATATGGACTTCCCTGCTTACCGAGATGCAGGAAAATTTAAATTAAGAGGATTCTTTGGATGTCGCGTGTTTTTCTTCACCGTTAGGGATATTTGTCGTCATATGTTTAGATGTATTATATCTTGCTGTACATTTCTGTTCCCGGATGCAATTGTGAAGCTGGAAGAGGTTGCTGCTCGATCATTAAATAAACATTATTACTTCTTTGTATTTATTAACAACCTGAAATAATTCGCTAACCAACTAAAGTTATTCTGTTTCTAAAGGATCCTCAAGTGTCTTTAAGAATGCCTTCTCCTGAAGGCTCAACTGTAAACTTGTATTCCTATTTTATACAACAAGAAGAAGAACCTCCAGTTTTGAATCCAACCATTCAAGAAATTGCCAAGAATTCTGCAGCACTCACCGATCTCCAGAATGAAGAGGCTCCTAATTATGGCGATATCATGGGCATGGATGCTATTCAGAGTGAAATGACCACTGCCAGCGTTAAGCAGTCAATGGTGGATGCACACGTTTTAGTTTAATTTATTACCTTATTAGTTAGGTATTAATAAATCACATATTTATGTAAGGTTCTCAAAACACTTGCTTTGTCGGTATGTAGCGTAGCGAATAGTTAATTTAATTAATTGCGTTTCTCTTCGCTTCAAAATGATTAAGGCCTAACTAAGCCCATACACTAGGAAAAATTGTAAATAATCATTTGTATACCTATGTAGGTAATCGTTTTGAAATGTATGTTTTATTTTATAAGTTTACTATCGTTTTGGTTTCCCATTGTGTGTCGTGTATGAACTTTCACCAGCTTTCTCCCTTGCTATTTATCTCTTAAGTGCTAATTGTGCACAGTAATGTATTGTGACAGTAATTGAAATAAATTGTAGATCCTTCTGGTTTATGATGCCCAAGCTAATAAAACTTTGCAAATCTTAATTATATAAAACAGTATTTCAATGACTTAATTACTGTATATAGTTATTTGCAGCATCCTTACTTTCTTATCCACCTTTAGGCAGCCTTTAGGGAACATAAATAGAAAATGCACGAAAACAGCACACTCAGAATCTAATACATCAGTTATATATAAAATTTGGAGAAAAGTAACGACATGACTACTTATATACCATATTATTCCATATTTATGATTGCTCCGTCAAAACTTTTGCAACCTTCTCACTAACTGCTTCTTTGAAAAGAAATCAGTAGTCAGTATTAATTATTATTGTTACCTAAAACAGTCAACAACATACTAATGACCAATAATGTTTCAAGCTGACTCGTACTACAAGGTAGTAGTAAAAACTTTCTTTTCCATTTCTAACTATGTAGAAGGTTTCTCTGAGGCCCAAATTAAAAACTTATTAACAAACTAATTTAATCAAATGCTAATATTTAGGTTAATACTTACTAATCATGTAACCAAATTACAGATACGTAACGCATTGGCATAAGATATAAATATGGATGTTGCTGATAAATAATTAGTGCCGATATAATAATTGTGTAGGTGGGTGCGCTTTAAACTTTCGTTTTGCTGATAATTACTGAAATATACAGGTAAACGGAGGTGGTACTCAAATATATATTTTATATACTAAGTCGCAAATAATATGGTACCTTGCATTTAGTTGGTAAAAGTAAAAAAGTTTACTTCAGAATTTCATATCCTTATGTTCTCGCTGCTTGACAAAAATGTTACAGTTATAGGGCTACCAGTATAAAAGTAGATAGGTTTTATCTGTATACAGAAGAAGAGAGCGCAGTAAAAGATATTGCCAAAGCACGCAGTAAGCTGCATGTAATATAATTTGGGTAACTTACTGGTATATTATGCATGGTGATAACATTTTATGGTGGGTCACATTTACATGACATGTGTCTGAAATTAGACTACATAAAAACAGCTAGTCATATGCAAATTAAAATCGACGAGCGAAGCCAAGCTAATCGTAAGAGGAAGAAGGACTGTGACTGCAGAAGCCCTAGATACAACGATAATTAATATACTGGAGTCATTTGAGAATCTCTGGAGAAAGCAATAATGAATTTACATGTAGGCAATAAATAAAATTTTCGTACAACTAGAACTACTGCGTATTTTGATTGGAACAGATTTCAACTACCTATACCGTATTCTACGTATATCTTTTACTTACTGGCACATAAATGTTTAAGGAGAAGGTGACCTAGATTTATATGCCTATTGCAAAGCTATACTACATAATATAGAAAATATAATGCACACTTTCCTATGTTAAAAGTATTTTGATTTGGCTTCCAGAATTTGTAACTGCGTAAGCAGAAGCTTTAGAACTATCGTCGCATATTAATATCCTAGAATTAATTGTAGTTCTGAAAATAACGTATCTGTATTAGCCTATGTCTATGTAATATAAATCGCAAAATAGTACTTAAGCTGCAAAATGATGATCATAAAAAGTAGTTCTAATTTGTATTGCGTGGGTTTTAGTTTGCTATCAATCTACTCAGTGTAGTACCAGTGTAATTAATATCACCGTCAGTCAGTAGTAATGACAGTTTAACATGATACGCTTGATCGTGTTTTTGGCATTTTTAATATTTTATCGTAGAAGGCACAAATTATTGACCTAACAAAATTCTATATTGATATTTCTATTTGGGCTCTCGGGAAAACTAAAAATCGCATACGCCTACATGTTATTGGCTGACGGCATATGCCATAGTATCTTAGGTATTGAATTTCGGCACACATTAATTAATTTACACCTTAAGGATTTCTCCTTGTATATAAAATGTAAGCTAAAGAACGAATGAAATCAGAACATCGCGTATATCTCGTACAACATTTCTAACTTATTCGTGAATTGTCTCAAAATAAAAAGTATTCTTTTTTCCTATTTTGTCTATTTACACCTTCTAGAATGTATGGTATTCTGTTGTAGTAAAATAATATCAGGGTTTACTAATAATCTCGTTTAGAAATTAGGTAGATTCATTTTGAAAGTGCAAATAAGTATTTACCTAAGCTGACATGATATATTACAATTAAGACACGAATCGAAACATTGTCTAGGAGTTGGTGGCAAGTTGCATGCATCATCAGTTAGAAAAACTAGTATTTAAGAGAGCGATTTGTTAATATTGTACACAATGTGGTGAAAGTTTCAATAGTGAAAGCTTAACGATTTCTTATACCGTAATCTTGCTGTAGTATTCTCTGCAACCTTAAACCTAAATCTCTACTTTGTGATACACACTACATATATTTATCTACTGCCGAAAGAGTCATATTACTTAATGACCTTGATAGCTAGGCATAATTAAAGAAAAGTTAATACATAAATATTGTGTACTCTGTCTGTAGTCAAAGTAAGTACCTATTTGTACTTGTATGTAGTTACATTAAAAGCTACAGATAAATCCAATGATAAAAAATAAACACAGTTATCTCACAGGTTTAAATATTGGTGTGTAGTATAGTAGCAATAATGATACCAATTTTCTTTACAATGTTATCATTGTCTACAAGACTTGTAAGCATTTTAGTGATCTTAATGATAGAAATTGCTATTAATAGCCATCCATAAAATGCAAATGTGAGACTTTAACTGAGGCGATTTTCTGTTATGCTGTATTACATCCCAAGGTGAATTGTAGCTACTGACAAAGGAAAACGTTCAAATGAGTATAATCACACTATACGATACACAAAATAAAACGAAATACAAGTTAGTAAAGCTCCCCTTGAATTAAATTGGACCGGTCTCTTGTGTCCCATTATAGAATAGTCATATTATACTGGAATTGTCTTACTCAGCTTAATCTGCCTACTGCGTTGGTGTTTATTATTTATCAAGTCTGAGTATATGTAGTTAGAATAATTCGTTTAGGGTCAGTGGTGCAAGAGTTACGCCTATTGATGCAGAATTATTGCTGTTGTGTTAAGTAAATAATTTGAGGAAGGGTTTATGAGACAGAAAAAGATTGCAGTCAATCATTTGGATTTACATAGAAATAGAACGAAAGAATAGCTGTGGAAAACACATATATTATTCTGAGACAGGCATATTAAACAGTACATGCAATAGTAGTAAATAGTAAACCACAGCAGGGTACAGGGGGATGCATAATAAATAATAATAACTTTTAGATTTGGCTATTATACTAACGCTTACGATTATTAGAGTTGTCATTGTAAATTGTATGTAAGCAGAATGCCTTACTTATAGGTAGAGTAGGTACTATGTCATCTGTAATAGTTTCATTCAAGCATTCAAGCGTTACTGGAGCAAAAGTTATAAACACCGGTATAATATCCTACTATTTGACTTGATTAGCCTAGTTTCACTTATTATTACCTTTCCAAACGGTTTCCACAACATTTTCTCAACCAATTAATGATAATGTCCATAATTACCAATGGTTCCAGACCCTGTAGTAAATTCTTAGTTCCTTAGCTATTATGCTCGTTGAATAGGAGTGCTAAAGGGTATATTGAAGATGGAAAGCTTATACTATTATGTAAGTACATGCAAAATCACTCTCTCGATACAATTCAGATTTATTCATCGTTTGTTTGTAAGTCTTAGGCACCCATTCCGTTAGTTGTTCGTTTTGAATGTTTGCTTTCTGTCCAAGACTAAACACATTCATTTTTAGTCCATACACTAGGCTCGAACTAGGCGTTAATGATAAAGAGAGCATTTAAAAGTGCTATATATTTAGTTCTTTGACAAGAGAATAGCAAGCTTGTAAGTAAATCAGCGAAGTTCTCTTTCAGATATTTCTAAGAAGTTCTTTCAATCTGTCCATCTGTCTCGTTCCTATTGATGAGATCTGTTCATCTTTGTGTTGTGCCCTTGCCTTTTGGATTTGCGTATATTTATTTACATACAAGTAGTACATATATATTTGCATATTATTAGTTCTTACTGCATGTGTTTGAGTTCGGTTGACTGGCATATATGCTAGCAATTGAATTCAGCTATAAAAATCCTTTACATACTTTTATGTTCATTTAACAAGATATAAGGCAAAGCAAAGGTTTGACTGATGTAGATCATTGCGAATATGTCTCATATTAAGCTACTTATGTATGTGAAGTTATAAATATATTTATTTTTTGCAAACGTACATATAACTGTATAAAGAGTTAGGAAATGGGAGCGTTTTGTTAGCATATTTCTACACAGTTCAGTATATTAGCCAGAGCAGATCCAGATTCGCATAAAACATAACAAACGGGCCATTCATAGAAGTACAAGTGAGACAGAAAGAACTGCTCGTACTACATATCTATGAGCTTATGAACTACTTAAGTCATAGTCAGTACCCATCTGTATTACTCTACTTCTACTGTGTGCTATACTAAAGCAAATGAGTGACTGAGTGAGTTAATATTTTTGCATAGCCAAAATTCACTCTTGGATGGGAGGCAAAGTGAAATTCAACGAAATTGGCTTACCTTCACTTTGGGTTTAGTTGAAGTCTGCAGAAGGGAAGCCTACTTACGTTATTCGCATTAGCTGAACTAATCGGCCCGCGTCAATTAGTCAAGCCAGTTCCCTAATATTAAAAAGGAAACGTCATAACCATTACTAACTACGAATATATTCTATATCTGAACCACTATTGTATTCATAATCATAATAATATATTTGCTCCATTTTCTATACCAAATATGTATTTAGCTGTCTTAAAGCCTCACTATGACTCAAGACAAGATAAGACATGAGAAGTGCAAAGTAGAAGTTCAACTGACATAATTCTGTAAAATAGTGAGTGAAGTTCTAGTTATGACGTTATGAGGGAACGTAGTGAACACTACTGTGTGAATACTTAATGACATAATAATATACACATACTACATACTATTCTATATTAGTATATACATAGTAATTACTATATTAACATATTAAAGTTGCAAAGTTACCTACAGTAGATACATAGATTGAATGCGAAGTCTATTCTGCATAGTGCTTATATTATGTGAATCTATACCATTCCTAGAAGTAGTATTAAGTAAGGAAAGTATATTTTGGCGAAGTCAAGAAAAGACAAGGCAAGGACAGAAAAAGAAGCCAAAGCTAAGTTAATCAGTCATGACACGTTCAGAATTCCAGTGGCTGCTCAGCCATAAGAAAACGCTCTTGGGATTTTGCATCTTTCTACTTTTCGGTAAGACTGAAGTAAACTGAGAGTGAGTAAGTAAAGTTACCTCCTTTACCATTATAGCTTATAAGATATCGTAACAGAATTCGAACTCAAGTCTAACTAACTCAAAAGATTTCAACTTCCTAAAACTTGTGTAACTGTAATGTACATAGTAACATAAGGTAAGGGTAATAAATTTTTGCCCAAGTGGAAAAAATAAGTTTATTTAGGGGGTTACGTTTTTGCAAAAACATTAATCATTGTGAGCATTACTGCTGCACATAATATCTGTAATACTTACATTCTTTTTGTGTACGCAATGAAATACCTGATAATTACACACAAATATCTAACCCAAAGAAGCGAGTTGTATAATGAGTTATCTGTACCCTACCATTTACGATATCTTTAGGATACCTATTACAGTATTACAATACATAATGATATTACACCCATACAAGTGCACTTCTATCCTATACTGTATAGTCGAATCAAAACTCTTAGTTTGGCTCCAATAAGAAACGCATTAGCTCAAGAGGAGGAAGAAAAAATGTGCTCTTAAGTTAGATAATTTGCTAGTGGATTGAATCGGGAATCTCTTATTTTGTGGGACCTAGGCAATATTACTATCAGCAGTAGTTATCCGAAGACCTATATGTATCTCTACAGTACAACTTATTTATAAGAAGAATAGCTAGGAATCTAAAACATAATACATAATAATATAGGCTTGGCTTATGTATCCAACTAGCCTAACCACACTACATGTATCTATTCAATATTTTTGTGCTATAAACAACTAGAAAAGAGAGATAAGACGCAAACTGAAATGCGTTGCACTGAACTGAAGTAAACTAAAGGTACAAATATAATCCAATTGGCCCGAATCCACTTCAGGTGAATCCCATTAAGTTTCACCTCACATCAGACACCACACCAGCTCAGCTAACTCCTTAATTCAATTACTTGGCAGGACAATTTCATCCTATTCATAGCTTACTTTCTAATACCAAATACTATATAGCCTTCAGTCTTTAACCAACACCATTTACTAGGCTTCTCATAAGTGTATTACTATCTGTATTTATTATTATTTTATTATATTATCATTATTACTCTAGAAACTCACATAATACTATTATGGAACATTGACCAACTAATTAAGTATGACAAAGGGAAACAAATGGTAGGAATATGTATGTATTTAGTAGCATAATTTTTAGGAAAATGATTCGTTCTTGTCAAAAAATAATTCAAATAGTGACAGCCTTTCCAATTTACATCTGCAACTACTAGAAATGGGTTACCCTGTATTAGGTAGAGCAGTCGATTTAGTAATGTTTCGTATTTATCAGTACCTACTTCCAATTTTTAATATACAATTATGTTGTTGTGTAATTGTGCATTGATTGCCGCCTCCAAATACATATTATAGAAAGATAATGTTAAGATGTATAGTACAGATAGAATAATTATATTATAGTATAATATGGTTTCATGGAAAGACGAAATACCAAGCTTCTTTTACACTAGTCCTTTGTTTTATAATTTATGTTCGCTAATGGGGTTCGTGTTGACACAATGATTCGTCGTGCTTATAAGTCTGTAATAACAAATAAGTGTATTCTCTACACACATTTGCAAAAATCCTGAAAGCAAAAATTGTTCTTCTGTTAATTAGTTCTTTCTAAATGCTCGTAATACTTTCTACATAAGAATTACATTATTAACTATATATATTTAGAGTTGTCAAAACCTACAAAGTACTCCCATCAACAATTAGACAATATTACACATAGAATTACCATCTGTAAATTCAAATCGTCATTGCAATCATTAGGGACGTTGTTACAACCTTTACAGCCCATGCACTATAGTACACTAATCGAAAATCGCAATTATGATTCAAGCCTAATATAACTGCCAAGCCATCATATACAGCCCGCCCGAGTGAGTGGAATGTTGCATAATTGTAACAAATATCCTTATAAACAGTAGATTGAAATGTTTAGGCTAGGGCTACTTGGAAAAATTCACAAAATATTGTTTGGCGTTTCCATGGCAAAATTCACAGCATTTAGTTTGCTGCTTCTGTGAAAAAAACTAGTTTGTCTCCACCTTGACTATTAAATACAAGATAATCAAAATAGCAATACATTTTGAATACTAAATAAAAAATAATCCCCGTAGCAATCCACTTTGATTAATAAATACAAAATAATCACAATAGCAATCCTTTCTGAATATTAAACACAAGATGATCACCATAGAAACCAATCTTGACTATTAAATACAAAAATATGTACCATAGCAATCCTTTCTGACTATTAAACCCAAATAATTATCAAACGTAAGAAGATAACTCTAGGTAAAGTGCATGTGTACATGCACTTTTATATTTATATAAATTTATTAATTATTGTATACCACGTAATGCCAATGGAAATCATCACATATAACAGTAACATAGTTTTAAATTGTCTAACTGGCAGGGTATTACGTTTGTATAATATTGAAACTGTTTCTGTCGCTTAAATAATTATTTTATTCCACGTAATGCCAATGTAAATCTGTTTATATCTTAACACTAGCTTAATTTTAAATTGTCTAACTGGCAGGGTAATACGTTGGTATAATATTGAAGCGATGTCTGGCGCTTAAATAATTATTTTATACCACATAATGCGAATGGGAATCTGCTTATATCTTAACAGTAACTTTATTTTAAGTTGTCTTACTCTCAGTGTAATACATTTGTATAATATTGAAGCTGTTTCTCGCGCTTAAATAAATTTTATATATCACGTAATGCCAATGGAAATCTACTTATGTCTTAACAGTAACTTTATTTTAAATTGTTTTACTCTCAGGGTAATACGTTTGTATAATATTGAAGCTGTTTCTGGGGCTTAAATAATTATTATTTACCACGTAATGTCAATGAAAGTCTGTACATATCTTAACAGTAACATAATTTTAAATTGTCTTACTCTCAGGGTAATACGTTTGTATAATATTGAAGCGATGTCTGTAGCTTAAATAATTATTTTATACCACGTAATGCCAATGTAAATCTGTTTATATCTTAACACTAGCTTAATTTTAAATTGTCTAACTGGCAGGGTAATACGTTGGTATAATATTGAAGCGATGTCTGGCGCTTAAATAATTATTTTATACCACATAATGCGAATGGGAATCTGCTTATATCTTAACAGTAACTTTATTTTAAGTTGTCTTACTCTCAGTGTAATACATTTGTATAATATTGAAGCTGTTTCTCGCGCTTAAATAAATTTTATATATAACGTAATGCCAATGGAAATCTGCACATATCTTATCAGTACATTGTTTTAAAAATTGTCTAACTGGCAGAGTACTACGTTGGTATAATATTAAAGCTTTGTGTGGCGCTTAAATAATTATTAATTATCACGTAATGCCAATGGAAATCTGCTTATATCTTAACAGTACTTTATTTTAAGTTATCTTACTCTCAGGGTAATACATTTGTATAATATTGAAGCTGTTTCTGGCGCTTAAATAATTATTATTTGTCACGTAATGTCAATAGAAATCTGCACATATCTTATCAGTACATTTTATTTTAAATTGTCTTACTCTCAGGGTAATACGTTTGTATAATATTGAAGATTTGTGTGGCGCTTAAATATTTGTATGGTAGTCCTACTAATAATGTAAATCTGCTTATATAATTTTAAGTGAATCTGCATTTTGATTTTAAAAAGTCCAAGCCAACATAGCTGTCTCTGTTGCTTAAATAATTGGTATGTAGTCCCTACTACCAATGTAAATTTCTATCAAAAATATTTTACTATTTTTGGAAAAATGTAGTAATAATTTTTTGCTGTAGAAATCGGAAAAGTGCATATTAAGCTTGAACAGTAATCACTAATGGTTATATAATTTACAACATTGTTACATGAACATACATGTTTCGACATTTTAATATTATTCGGATGAATTAAAAATGCCAGTTGTAGTTGAGATGGCCTTCAAGGTTTTTGTCAGGAACCAATGAAGGACATGTTTTATACCAAGGTTCATCATCCTAAGCCAAGGCGTTCTTGAGTTATCGTTATGACGCACGCAAGGACACACGGACAGACATTTAGATTACATAAGCCAGCCTCGTAAACTCGGGCGGGTTAAAATATGTATTATCAGTAATTGTGTTCATAGCACCGGTTTTGTATCACTTACTTTCTGGAGAAGCGTGACTCTGATCGCAACTACAAAGATAAAAATGCTATCAGATAAATCAGAATCACGCACATATTCACTAGGAGCTTTTGCTTGATTGTGAGCGCTTAGCATTTATTAAGGTTTGCTTCAATGGATAAATTACTGTAATGCAACTGTATTTAAAAAAAACGCCAGTATGTATCTATAGCTTAAACTCTATATTACTATATCTAAATATTATACTTTTGCTAATAGAAAAAGCAAAATTAACTGAAATAATTTTATGTACTCAACCAGCTAGCAGGACTACTACGTATTAGCTAAATGTAAGCACGTAATATTATGCTCAGTATATGTGCAAGTAATACATACAATCACGCAGGGAGATAAAGATAAATACAGAATTCGGAGTAAATGTTGCGACTACAAAAGCACACTCATTCGACATAAATCTTCCGCAAAACTGGAACAGGAATAGTGGTCTGGGGAACCGAGCACGAACAGTGGATAAACAAAAGCACATAACATTGTTAGTTAAATACATAGTACATATCTGTTGACTTACACCAGCATATTATATACAGATATTATTCCCTCTTTCTACGTTTTTCTTATAATAAATACTTTGGTGTAGGATCCCATGTATTCTGTTAAGGCCTAAAAGTTTTCTGGTATTGTTGTATGATTCTTATGAAGGAGATATTACATATTATATAAGTAATACACGTTTACTAAAAGGTAGGACATTTTGGTTGCATGTGTATGCTAAGAAAAAGTCACCAAAGCACTGACTGTGATGTAAAATGTGATATCTTTACTACCGACAGATAAGACCGGCAAGCACAAAGATATTTATATTCGAAATGAAATGAAAGCATAATTGGAACATTGGCAGAAAAGCAAAGCGATGTTAAAAAACAGATACCGGATACTAATATGCAGGATGAGAGTTGCTAAATAGTTGCGTGTAAATGTAATATGTTTTGAGTCAGTTTCAAACAGAAGGCTTATAAACTAGGGACTCTATTTGTAAATTGTGAGCAAAGAAATATCTGTAAACAGGCTACCTACGTCATACATACAGCAAACTAAAAATCAGTCTAGTGAAGGCTATGTATGAAAGCAGTTCTACTAATCCATAACAGAGCAGTTGTAAATAGGCAAACAGCTCTACATAATCTGCATACCTAACTAAGTTAGTTTAAGTAACTAAGATTTTGAAGTTAGCAAACATGTGTGTATGAATAAGTAAGAACAGAGATTAGCACAGATCTCAAGATTAGTTTCGGCTGAGTATTCCATAACGTTTACCCTACACTCTTCAGTTTGTCAACAGCCACTTGAGAAAGTTAAGCTGAAGTGAAGGGGGAACCTAAAATTTAATAACACAACATAAGCTGCATTAGTTACGCTACGTTGCTTAACGAAACTACATCATTTCATTAGTAGTTAACTTAATATAATATACAATTTACTTTGTGTACTTTACATTAAAGCAAATAAACTACATATTTAATACTCTACATGAGAACCGGGACAAACTCAGTCAAGTCAAGCCAAGCAAACCCTGCCACAGATCATCTCTTAAACGGAATACAACAATCCAATTTAATTCACTCCTATTATATTCCACTTCCCATCTATCTATCCATCCATCCATCCAGTTCATTCAATTTAATTTAATTAACTTCTGCTGTCTCCTCTACCAAACCATCAGTGCTTTTCGTGATGTGACTGTGAATATAGTGAAAGTCTCAAAGTTACTGTAGCTTAGCATGTTCTAGTGCAATGTCAATCTCACTATATACATAATTGACGTTATGTGCTGCCACACTTTTACTCTATTGCTGTTAAATTAAATTATCGTCTTCACAAATACTACATACATACATATATGTAGATGCACTCTAATACGTATTGTCTATGCGGTCACTGTGTGTAAAGATCTATAGAATCTCCTATCGTATTGTACATAGTACTCTTCTTTCAATTACATACAATAGGATGACTGCGGTAGGTAGCTATTCCTTCACTTTATAAGGATTAAGATTTAACCATGTTGTTCATTAATAGTTTACAAATGCTTATTGAATTACTCTTCATCTAAAACTCAATTACAATGGTTACTCATCTTTCAATACTTATAGGCACCCATAAATAAATATTAGATCTAGTTCGGGTTTGTATTCAGTTGAAGACACATTTATTTATCTCAAGTCAAGAACATTCTTTTTAACTCTCCTAAGTTGGTATGTGTACGATACAGTGTGTAGTGACCAAGCTTATGAAATATGCTAGACTACCATATTACTAGTACAGTATTTCTAGAATTAGAATAAAAGCGAATTTACGTTAGTTAATAATAGCGAATTGATTGTATAATTTTGCAATAAATTTTGCTCTAAATAATTTTGCACTTATACCTTATAAACAATTGTCTTAATCTTCGAGACATAACATGTCTACTGTTAAGGTAGGTAATAGTAGATTGTAAGTGTAACTCTTACTTACAATTAGTAGCACGTTGACACAATTTAATTTGAGTATAAAAGTGCCCCACTTTGAGCAGAGCAATTTTGTGATCTCATTTGGTCTGGTCTCCTAGCCTATATATTGTAATATTAGATTATATAACCCATTAGAAGGATGCAATGTTAAAGTAATATTTCAATCTTCAAGTAAAATTATCGTTTCGGGACTGACGATAGTGTGTAAAAGCCAGAATTGACTTTGACTCATGTTATCGTTGAGTTGAATTAGTGTTAAAAAGCAGAATGAAAGTGTTTTGGCTCCGCTCTTCGTCATTTGCCAATTCAAGGGATAACAGACACTGTAATAACCACGCTAAAACGCCTGCCAGAGTGACTCCTCTCCTGATGACTACTATGAGTGTTTCTAGAAATAGTTTACAAAGTGAATGTGACAGTGGTCGATTTTTATCCGCAGATTCTGAATCCGCATCAGCAAAAACAACATGTTTGCAGATTCCATTAAGGAAATGCATGTTGAAGTGGTTCATGTGTTTATGGATATTTATAGAGTTGTGTTCGAGTCAAGCTGTTGGTGTTGGTGCTGGTGCATCTAGCAATTCCTACGCAGACTACTATACGTCTGGCAGACTCCGATGGGAATTATTATCATCACTTGCCCCCACCGAAAGCAGTGAAACCGATTTTTCACTAAGTGGCACATCTACTGAAATCATTCCTCCAGATTTTCTACAAGCCGTTCCTGAACCTGAATTAGTGTCGGCAGAGCACCAACCACCTATCCAATCTACAGATCCGCAAATACACAGTCCGCAGCTCAAATTGACAGTACAAAGAGGATCGAGAGTATTACTTCCTTGCAGAGTGCATAATTTAGGTAAGCTCTTGTTATATCCAATCCTAATAACAATATATTACCGTTATGTAGGTTAGGTATGTAGTAAACATCTACTTATCATTAGTTGCGGCTATAACACACATACAGGAACAATGCATTATACTTACCCCACTTCCTACGCAGAGAAAATAATTTTAATTTGCATTCCTGAACTTGCAAATAAACTGCACCACAATGAAAGCACTGTTTTTTCCAAACAATAAACTTCGCATAACCTTTAAATAAATTACGCCCATAGGGGAGTGTAATTAACTGTTCTTCATGGATAATCGTGAATCGTAGTACATACTACGTAACTATTACGTATGTAAGTAGATCAGGATCAGATATACTGTGGTTGTATGGAATAATTAAAATTAACCGATAGTTGAGCTGAAAATGGCATACTCACAATTAGATCCATACTAATTTGAAACCCAAAAGCAGTTCCATACAAATAAAACGCTTACGTAAATATATAAATTGTTAATTAGGTATGTAGTATCTGTAGTATAGTATGTAGAACTATAGATATGTAGCAGAATTATTATATTGTTCAAAATATTGCATTTCTTTACTAGGTGCGCAAGAATTAGAGGCAAGAGAGAATCTATCATTATTTAGCCAATATTTGGAGTAATCTAACAATAAGTTATAATTGCATTTGTGATATTAGTAAATGATGTTGATCAATTCACAAGGAGTGTGTCACAAAAGCGAGTAAGGTAATTACGCCTCTTTCAATATCTATTCTTGTCACTCAATGTGATGTGAGTGAAGTGAAGTTTCGGTTCTGTTGTGCTGGATGAGATGAGATGGGAACGATTGGGCAGAGCCCAAGGCTTTAGCTTCAACTCAACTTCTATCTGTAAACTTAAATGAGAATTTCATCCTGACATCACAACATAATGGATGACTATGTCGGCATCCCTCCTGTCGGAGCGAGTCACTTAGCAATAATATAATGCTCCAGCTTTTCCTATTTATATACATATACAAACTACCGAATCTCTACATATTATCTCTCTTACTTATTATTTTCGTCTTCTGATACATATTAACAAAATATAATGCTACATAATATCTACGTAACCGAAGTACTCCGAAGTTTCCTCCTGGCAATAATTCTACAATAGCTTATACAATAGATTATAACTTTACAAATCGCAATATTAGGCTCTTCTTCTTAAGTTGTCTACGTATGTATCACGTACGCATTTGGTTATATACCTTATAAGTAGGTACAAATACTTACTGCATATCATGTTATGTATGTATCGAGTGCTTAGTACATATTATATGCTATGCAAATGTTACATAGTAATTTAGAATAATGCTACTCGAAAAATTGTTTTTGACTACGCTAAGTAATTGTAGTTGTACTAACTATTTAATTGAATACTAAAGTAAAAAATTATGATGTTGCGAATACTACCATGAGTTGTGTGAAAGGATATTTTTTTTGTTTTTATTTCTTTTCCACCGTCTTTAATTTTGTTGGGTAATCAGTGTTAACTGTTAATATCACGTTACAGATACAAACTCTATTTGAAGGTACACTAGTGGTAAAATAAACTGAGAAACGCATAAGATTGCTTTCATCCATCCCTTACCTTACTTTCTCCTACTCAACTTGTGTGTTAAACCTACATACAATTACTACAAAATGAGATAATTATACATTGTAACATCACCTGAAGGCATTCTCATTGGTATTTATTTATATATTCGTTAATTAAATAATGTAGGCTACAGGTAGATACAATTACATAAGTGAGTACTATCGTATTTAACTTAAGATTAGTGTTGTATAAAATAGTCTGTCTGTAGAATTCGCATGGAATAACATTATAAAGTAAGAATATCTGAACAATTGTATTATATTCCTACAGGCCAAAACCATGTACTGTGGAGGCATCGATTGAACATTCTTGCAGGAAGTAACGTTTCCACCTACGCAGATGACAGAATTCAATTACACCCGGATTTTACCCTTGAGATGCGTCGGGTATCATTTGAAGATGCTGGTGATTACGAGTGTATGGTTACGACGTGGCCCCAATTGAAAATTATCCACTCGTTAACTATACAAGGTGAGATAACCGTAATGCCAACAAATGATCAACATCCACAGCCTTCTGCTCCTAATTAGGAGTTTATGCTTTAACTACGCCAATTAGGTATGTAATATAGACTAACGCAATTAATAATAGCAGTAACTAGTGCATCAGTATGTGCATATCTGCTTACAAACCTCATTTGCTAAAGATACTAATTTTGGATTATCTATTCTATAGGCTTATGAATATACAGAAACGTATACAGTGCATGAATTAGCGCAGATATTTGAGACAATTTCTAATAATAACTTATAAGCGCAAAATTATGTTATGGGGGAACTGCAGGCTGTCACTCAACCCAGCCATATGGGTTTAACTGGCAATGATAATAAGAAAATTGCAGAATTTTGCTTATACAGCCGAGAAAGCCCTATTACTATTCTTATATACCAATATAGTACGTGTAGTATGTAGCATGGAAGTAACTACCATGCCATACCACTACCACAATAAATAAATAGAAACTATAAACCACAGATTGTCTCAATTTGTTCTTGTTTCTTAAAAGCATTTGTTTGCAGTATTTTTGCAAGTTATTGAGTTTCTAATGCCACTCCATTCTTCATTGAGAATTTATTTTTGTTTGGCTTTTAGCTTAACTTTGGCTGACTTGTTTTCCTTACGTTTAACTCCAGTTCTTTCTAACACGAGGAGCTAAGTATGTTCGCCTGTAGTTTGAATCCAACGAAGCATACCATCAACTTCAACTCTATTGAAAGGAGGGCAAAAGGCAAAAGTCGTGTTCCGTCGAGCAAGGGTCGTTCTTCTCTTGTCAATCTAAATTTTTCCCACTTTTCGTAAATGTCTCTTCTTCTTTTCCGCTATATGCTTCCATTCCATGATGCATATCGTATTACATTCTACATACATACATTTACATTGCTTTTATATACTTTACCCTTCTTTTTATATATTGTATCTGTCGGTAGCTCTACTTTGTGAAGCCAATGCAATGTAATGTTAAGGTAAATATAGTTATTGTTAGTACATATATCAGTAAAATACTAAAGATAGAAAAAAGAGATATGTATGCATACATGCATGCATGCATAACAATGAATAATATTATTATGGATGGATAGCGTATTTCATAAGTCTTGACTTCCCTGCTTATACCAGTCAGAATCGTTAGTGAGTGAGTCATACAGATAAGATGGATAAGAGGAATGGAAAAGGAGCAGGGGAACAAATGGATGAAAAATGAGTTTCTTTAGCCAACTTAACTGCCATTCCCTTGCTTGCTCTTACTTTACTTTGCTTTCTTATCACTTTCCATATCAGCACTAACCAAACCAAACCAACTAGAGCGATTCGCTTCACTTTTCCAACTCCGACACTCGTCTTTCTTACTTTTCTTACATAAACGAACCAAAAGCGTCTCGCTCTCTCACTCACTTACTACTTACATACAGTACTACATACAATGTATTACCAAACAAACTACCACACGCACATTTGCCAGTCTTCCGTAACTTTACAGTCAGTCTGCACTACACTATTGTATCACTACGTATGTACTTACTTATATGACCTATCTGTAGAATGGATACATTATATACTTAGTATAAATCCTGTATTCTATCTGTAAGTACAGTAAACTGAGTGGCTTCCTTAAGTTTGCTGCTCTTCTGCTTTCTTTAGTTTTCTATGTGTCTGGCTTGGCTTGGTGTGGTTTTGGCTACTTGTGTTCTTGTTCTGCTTTCCCGTAATGGCATGTTACGTGTAGAACAGAGGAGAAGACTGAACTTAACCAATCTAATTTAATGGACCGCAATGACTTGGATGTAAAGAAAAATCGGACCTATTCGAATCAAATACAGTTGTATTTCATTCTGTTACACTCTTACGTACAGTGTTACATGTGTGTAGATATACATACAAGAGAAATAATGTTTGTTCCTTAAACACGGAACTGAAAATCTTATTGCTTATATCAACTAGCTACTTACATACATGCATTAGTAGCATTGCTTTCTATTTTCTATGTATATGTGGCAAGTAAGTGAAGGCGAAGTCTGCAGATAAAGAAAAGAACTGTATAATATAATAGTGAGACCAAACGAACTGAACCTGACTTTTTAAGAGAGTACATACATTGCGACTGAGACTTTCTGTAGACTGTATATGTATGTACATAAATAGTTATATTGTTTACTTGTATTACTTATACTTACCATTAACGATCTATATATTTATGTAGTATGTAGGAGTAGGATAGATAGTACGTATTACAATAAGGTTTGTAGTTAAGTTTGTAGTAGCTTATCGTCTCCCTTTGTATTGATCTTCCTATTGACTTTCCTTCTTGCTATACCTATATCGTCTGGTTCTCTTAACCCTGGTTTGGCTTGGTCTTGGTCTGGTGGACAACTGTATAAGTATTTAAGTAAGTACAAATACGAGCAAATAGGCCCAATGGCTTTTTCGATGGTATGCTTACTTGGTTTATCACTTTATTTTAGTCACCTCTTTCTTTTACCTGCTTTGCCTATAACTATGTGCTATATACCATGTCCAGTGTGTATTAGATCGAAAATGTTTTTAGAGTTTTATGTGTGTAGTTGTTTGTTATTTTTTTCTATAGATGTACATGTACTATAAGTACATCAAGATATGTGACTAATTGAATGTTTGTGTCCTTTTGTTCTTTTGTGTCTGTAATAGATGCTCCGACTCTTCACCTCATTCCAGCATCTGGATCCGTCGAAACCAATGAAGGAGAAACGGTTGAAATTGAATGCATTCCAAATGGAAATCCAAAGCCGAGGATCTTTTGGACTATACGGGCAAGTGTCTTGCTATTTACTGCATCATTCTCATATAATGCCCTAAACTACAAAAGTACATTTGTATATACATTATTTTACGTAAATGCACTAAAAAATTACAGCTTTACATGTTGGCTAAGCTCAATAGATAATAAGAAATTAACGTAACGACGAAACAGTGAAATAAAACGAAATGATGATGTGCAAGTTTGACCTAATTTTATATATTGAGTAAGGTACGAATAATTTAAAACATTCAATATCCAGAATGGCAATATACCACTTCATCCTGCTTTCCTCAATTCAACAAAACTGACATTGCGGCAAGTTACCCCTCGGTTTAGCGGTCTGTACGTGTGCACTGCAGATAATGGCGTTGGCAGACCTGCTTTTGGAGCTGTTTATGTCAGAGTTGTATGTAAGTCAAACTAAATTGATTGAATTGTTTTAAAGGATGTACTAAGTTCGATAAGAATCACAAAATGTAATACAATTGCATAGGCTTACAGTATTTCATGTGCATTTCAAATTCAATACTACAGAAAACACTGTTGCGTTCATAAATTTTATTTATGTTTATCTTTAATGGATTATTCTAGGACATATGCATAACAACGTATACTTGCAATGTGCATGGTTTCAATGTAAAAGTAAAGCCTAGGAAAACAACCTAAATATTTATGTTGCTCACCAACTCGTGAGAAAGATTGACATTAGATAGTCATGCAAAAGAATAATAAAAGAAAACAATGCATGATAGAGAGCGACCTACAGCAATGCTTTTACTCTGAATACGATTGTAATGTTTGTATTCTAACTTTGAAATGTCATAGAATGTCCAATATAGAAGGAATTGACTTGTTTCTTGTTCAGATGATATGTAACCCCTTCATTGTAGAGTTTAAGATATATGAACTTACTTATTGCTGATAAGTATAATGTTGTTTCAATAATGTGTATACTCCTTTTCCTGTCGTATAATGGTATATGCCTTACTTTGCTTTTACAGACGCACCAGTGATAGTGACTCCTAAAACACGAGTTCATGGAGGAGTCAAAGCAAAAGCAACGTTAACTTGCGTTGTTGATGCTGATCCGATGCCTGAGGTTGGTACTTTCGCTTTAAGTCGTATTTACTATTTATATACTTTCGGTAGATCCTTATATCGATATAGTAAACTAACTAAACGTTCGTATCGTAAGATGAAGTTGACTTTTAGAGCAAATAAAACAGTTAATGTTTCTCAGTAAAAGTAGCAGCGTACGTAGGACATTACGTATAAATAGAGAAACGAGAATAGAAATGGAATATTCCAGTCCCTGAAAGAATGACTGATTTTTTGAAGTTAACTAAATAGCTTAACTGAACGTTTAATTTTCTTAAACTCGTGGAAAGTGTTTAACCCGATAAAAGATGTCATTTCTTGGTTAGTTAAGAAACCCAATAATGAGAAATCTATTATGCAGTTATTAATTTTGCAATTGATGATTAGCAGATTCGTCGCTTATTAAAGTTGCTTAACACAGAATTTGATCATTCTCAACACTTATTAATTACACGGTGTCAATTGGATTTTCTCATTTGTTTCCCATACATTTAGCATACCGGTACCTTAGTGCCTTCTTTTATGAAGTGATATTTTTATTCTCATTACTTATTATGTGACATTGAATATATTGACAGGTCCAATGGCGCTTGGGACCACAACTTGTTTCTTATTCTGATCGGGTGTCATTGCAAGTAACCGAGAATGTTTACCGTCTAGTTTTCGACCCTGTTAAAGACTATGACTTTGGAACCTACACATGCGAAGCAAACAATAGCATCGGATATAACATTAAAAACATCGAATTCTCAGGTACCATCAATATACTACATACATGCTTTCACTTAATACCTACCTACATATATGGTTTTATTTTACACATTTCCATTCTATGGATTCAAAATGCATAGGAATTTGGTATTTACTTGGGCACCTACAGGCATTCACACAGTTTCAATTAACGTACAAAATTAATTTCTGACAGCCAAAGTGTTATTCTGTTCAGCTATGGTGCTTATAAGTAGTATACTTATATAGTAGGTAGGTACAGAAAAATGAGGTTTGTCTTTAATTTGTATCTTCGTATACTTATGAATCCTGACAACATAGCAGTGTCCCATTATTGTCAATATTCAGACTGCAATTGAAAGAGTAATAATTTGACTCTAGCCAGACAAGGACGAGTGTTAAATAAAGTTACGTACTTAGGGAAGGTTGGATGAATGAGTAGATAATTGTGTTACTTTAAAGAGGTCATACGGGTTTTATTCTAGGCGTGCCGAATGCTCCAATCGTAAATAGCTGGACGACTGCGACATGGCTTGATAGTGAGACAGAGACAGAAAAAGTTCAAGTGACTCTGTTTTGGGTGGTGGAATGCCACAGTTCTCTGATTGATTACCATTTGATGCTGAGAGCTGCTCCACTGAAACCAGCTATCACTTCGTCTAATGAAGACAAGACACCAGCCTGGACGAAAATTACTGTTCCTGCAGATCAATCCAGCGCTTTTCTGCATACAAAAAGCTTTCCAATTCGAGGTCTTCAGGCAGGAACTATCTACGAAGCTGTCATCAAGGCCAGAAACAAATACGGCTGGAGTCCTCTGTCTTCCGTATGCTACTTCTCCACTTTCCCCAGTAAGCTTACTCCCATTACTTTACATATATAAAGGAAATATAACTGGAAAACTGTATTAGCTATTGGGAATCATACTAATAAGTAAAACATATTCTTGTAATACAAATAGTATTAATATATAAGAAGAATGTATATATTTATATACCTACTTATGTAGATACTATTGTTTTAAGTACATATACACATACCAAAGGTTTCTATTTATAGGTATATGTATAAAATACTTACTGCGTATTAGAGTCTTATCTTTGGTGTCATCTTTATTTAATTTAGGTGTATATCAATGAAAGTTAGAATTTCGACAGGAGACCATCTGCTGGAACGGGTGCGGGTATAGAAAGTTAAAATAGCCATCTTACAAGTATATAAGTCAGAGATTGATATCAAAACGTAACTAATGGTGTCAGCATCCGCGTCTATTACAAACGCTTTGAAGTTGTTACATTCATTATTGAATTTCCAGCTACCGATTCGATGTGAAGATGATATAACTATTAAATAGTGGTTAGGTTACAATGTATTACTTCCAGCTAAGGAGTATTTATGCACCTGTGAACGAAATACTGTCACCTCTGTAAATAATTGAATCTCGAGTTGCCAGCCACTGCACTAGCTACCAAATACTTATGGAGAGTGTAGTTCTATGTAACAGAATAGTCGGTAGTCTTGGTGGAATTATAGAAGGTACTACTATGTATTGTTAAATTGATTGAAAATCTGATACAATAATAACGAGGATCCTATCGATTATTTTCAGATACATCCAGCACACCAAAAGAGGAAATCCCGAATGCTCCCGATTCAGGTACAACTACTGTAGAATTACTTATCATTTCCCATTCATTATGCAAACAAACCGTAAAATTTGGACATGCAATGATACTCCTTTATTTTTAATAGTTGTCTTCATTTCACAATTTGAGCATGCATTGCCAAGACAGCCTGGTGACGGAGAGGATCTTGATTACTCCACGTTGACAACTTCTTCACCCTCCTCAGCAAATATTCCAAAATCAAATTCTCTGCTTAGCGTAATTTTGTTAACAATCTTTATAATTACTTCCGCGTCAGCTTTTGCTACTGAATATTCACTAATATTCTCATCAAGAATCTTTTTTATCAAGTCAGGAAGTTGAAGAATCTACTTGTAATTGTGCTTTTTACGCCTTATATATAGTAATCTCGTGTAAATTGAACTATACTTACATATTATAAATATGCATTCTGCAGTGTTTACTCTTTATTGATACTCATTTCTCTATTGCACAATTTTTCAAAGATGCTCTATAGTTCTTAGTAAATGATATAATGATTAAGTTCATATTTTTACAATTTTACTTGATAGTTGTTCTTTGCTTTTCAGATAAGTATGCTATTATATAAATGTCTATAAATATTGAAAAGACAAAAATAACACACCGAAATAGGTTTCTGGTTTCTTGCGCTAAGATCAATTAGCAGAGTCAATTTATGATTTCTTTTGTCACCTGTAGGAAAAATAGATATAAAAAATGTATCTCAGTTTACTGAAAGGACAATTCTTGTATCGTTCAAAACAATAACCATATTTTCGTTATATTGGAAAACTTATGATTGCGTCAGACGAGCTATTTTATTGGGTATATGTACTACAGTCCAGTAATGCATACTCTCCTGAAGTAAATTGGTTGACAAAAGAATGTTGGGAACTTTATCGCTTAAATGTATTGCGAATGTAGATTTGCATATAGTTTTGGATATGGATGAAAGGTTTATATAATCCAGAATTGTTGTCGTAAGTACATACCTAACGTCTACATGCAAGAATAAAAAGTTAGCGTGAGATTAAATGCTCTCTGGTTTTCCATGGTGTTATGTTACAACTTACAACTTACTTAATCGGATGTTCCTTTGTATTTCAGTTGATCACTATTGTATTGTGAGTTTAATGGTGCCATTTTAAACAAGTTTATCACTAATTACGAGCTAAATAGTACGCACTTACAATAAATAGTCTTGTCTTGTTAAAATTAATCTGCCAGGGCCATTAACACACCAGATCATGTAGGTATGTAAATGAAAAGGTTGCACTAATATATTTATGCCTACGTACATAGGATGTTGGTTTTGACATTGAAAGGTGTAATGGCGATGGATTCGTGGGTATCTGATTCTTCACTTTAGCATTAGATGACAAATAAGGCGACATTTACACATCAACATCGAATTGAACAGTCGCTAAGACTGTTTTTTAGAATTTGCATAGGATTACATTACATACACGCCATAAAAATGTAGAGACGCCATCCGACCCCGTCCTGAGAATGTCCATACTTCCGCTTGTTCATGCTTCTTATATAGCAACGTTACTAGGTAGGGTACCTAGCATTGCAGATATATACTATGGTGCTTTCGGAGTATTATAAACGTAGTAATTTACAGTAGTAGCTTAGCATTTATACAATAGGATATTCTGGAGATTATATTTACTAAGCAAGTAAGAAATGTTTTGCCATCTCGTCTCATTTGACATGATACCAAGGAAGAAGCAGAACTAATCGTCTTTAAACACGAAAGCTGAACAACTACAAATACTTACTATATGGCTAATAGCTACTATTATATACTATAAATACTGTATAAGAGAATTGTTACATTACATAATACAATAGAATATAGTGTGCCCTAGGCACAAATTCGTCCAGGATTATGGTTCCCCTGCCAAGGAATATCATAAATTAATCAAGGGTATAACGTTACATGAACTTACAATCTTCAGAAACAAAAATCGATAACCCAATTCTTGATATGTATGTAAATATTATGCCTATTACGTAAAACGGTAGCAATATTTACGCAGTTCTTTAAAAGAAGTATTTTTCGAGACCTAAGTAAAGAGCTGCCACTAAGCAACCTAAGTTAAGTCATCATCAAAAACGATTGCAATTTGGACATATTTTGTGTCCAGTTTTAACAAAGCTTCGATAAAAAGCAAAAACATTCGTAAGAAGTAATAAATAGTAGTGTCATATCAAGGTCTCCATACAAAGTGGTAATGTTAAATAACACTGTGCCTACGACGCATACACCATTCAATATCAGAACACACCAGGCCAACTACCTACATGTTACTACCATACCAGACCACACCACAATACTTGTTATCTGTCATAATAACATAGCATTGCTAAGGACGATTTTGATAAATGCATTCATTTACACGTAAAAGATAATCTCGCGAGTCTTGGCAGAGTAGTATAGTAAATATATTGATCTGTTCATTCCCTATCCAAGGAAAACAAGTATTAACATGCATGGTATTGGTATCTATTGTAAGCAATGTAAAGGATTCTTCAAGTTTAAAGACAAAGGCTGCATTTTGCATGTTGAAATTATACGATATTTTACATTAAATATTATGTTTAGTATAGGTTACTGTAAGTAGTTGTAGCTGCAGTTTAGTTAATAAGAGCGGAATTTGCATGTAAGGAAGGTTTTACAGTGCTGCAAACTGCAAATTATAGTGCAGTGTTACTCTTTTGATCAGTTAACTATAATATTATGCAAATGGTTATGTTTATGTTATCTTAGCTATTTACTACTTTAGCCAACAAACCTTTCTTATCAAATATCCGTACATATTATAATTTTTATGCTCAATAGTTAAGAAAAAATGTAGTTAAATACCTAATGTTTATCTATGTACTATATAAATAAATATAATGGTACGTAATGTAGCTAGTAAAGTGTACAAAACAAAGCAAGCTGTCTTTTCATGTCATGTAATGTAACATGTATACGTATTAATTGTTATACTATTTTGTTGTTTAGTTGATATTTATGTTTATGTCTCACTTTTTTGTGTACGAAATGTAAATTATCATAATTTTCTAGTAAAGAGTCAACTAAGTACCTATTACAGCAACAATCTGCATAATACATCTCATTTTGCTATTTATGAGGGCGAAAATCCCATTTTCTGTTGTGTCTTTGGCAGGGAAAATCTAGTTGAACAATAATAAAGTTCTCCTGGTCTGGTAGAGTTGTTTAAAAAAGATTAAAATTCTGCATTCAGCATTGCCTCCCGAAGTGAACATTTTATTTTGATGTGACCTTTTCACTATGCAGCAGGATAGAATTATAATTAGCAAGTTATTATGTCCTTAGCGTTTCCAGTTTTTGATGAGATTTGCTTTACATTCACATTGCAAATTCGTTGAGCTTATCTTCGCAGATTCTTGTTTTTTGAGTCACGTAATAAGTAATAGCTGTTATTAAACGTTAAATAGAAGTAACAAGAGAAGGACCATCAGTTAACGACAGCGTCATTCATTGCGCTACTCTTTGGGTATTTGGCATAGGATATGTATCACATTTCCCTTTGTTTAAAGTAAATTACGCTCTACTGTTTTGTTGTTTTGCTGTAATGTCAGTTGAGTAAGCTAGGCTATAGAAAATTATTACTAATATTTATCATATCATAACCATTTGTATATAGTGCACTTAAAAATCAGGGTTATGTGCATTAGATTATGTAAGTGTAGTAGGATAATTATTTACGAGAATTGAAAATGTTGGCAAGATCTTCACAATGCAAATGTAAATATAATGTAGGTACCGAACCAAGGTATATTATGTGCATACAATCTCTAAACCAAACCAAACCAGAACAGCCTTAAAATCTCAATGCTTTTTTATCTGCATCAGAAATCTTTTTCGAGTAGCTGAGAGTTGAGTGAGTTTGGTTTTGGCTTTGGCTGCATAGTTTCCAAGTAGGAGGTGATTGCATTTACTTGTAATTTGTTAGTTCCTTATCGACAACTTGATCTCGTTTGTCAAAGTCAGCTTAAAAATGCTAAGTCGGCCACTCCCGTAATTTTCTCAGATTTCAAAAAATTTCCTACCAAAAATGAGCAACTCTCTTCCTTAGTTATACACTGAAAATGGGCATCTGCGTATTGCAGTTGAAGTTGATGATGGTTGATGGCTGATAATAATTATTGACGTCTTGCGACTCTACAACTACCCTTTTCACATTTGGGAGCTTAACATTATGCGGGATACCTAACTTACAAAATACATAATCAACACTATTATCCAGACCAGATTTTTTGGACCATTACGTTACATTTGGGATGGGTGATACTTCTTTTCAAATGGTAATGCAATTTTCTTGCACTTATACATAATGTTCAAGTTTGCATACTGGCCTGGCATCTTGGAATTTATTATTTGCTAACGTATGGAACCCATTGTCATAATCCAACCACACCAAATCACACCAGTGTATGTAGTAGCCACACCACATTTGCATAGAATAGAAGGACACTGACAACATTATAAGGAATCTAAAGCCAAAAAAGAATAATCTGTATTAAACAGAGGGATTCTAAACGTCAGCACATTTGGCGCACTGCTAAAATTTATTGACTCTGCATTGCTTGACAAAAAATACAAATTTTTTCCTTCTATAAAGCTAATGCTAATATTTTTCCTTAAACTGAGTGCTTCCCACATCAAAGCAGCAGCGATGAGGAGGGACATTAAACAATAAAGTTTGAACTGAACCTGAAATAGAATTGAATAAAATGCGGCCCAACTTAATGCAAAATGCATTTTATTTAAGTAGGCATTTATTGTTGCGGCGAATATTAAAAAATAGATATCGATCAGAATCAGAATCACTTAAGATATCATTAGATTACAACCTCTTCTCCTTAATATTGATTATGGAGCTAGATAACAGAAAGAATGTTATGTAGGTGTCAAAAAATTTAAATCTTTGCTAAGATACAATTGCTCTACAAAGATTACCTTGCCTTGTGTTTTACTACCTACTTTGTTTACCATTTAGAGTTATCCTTATTTGATACCTTCTTCATATATTTCATTTAAAATTGGTTCACATGTTCACAACTTATGTTATGTAAGTTAACAATAAGTTTACTACAGGGATTTATGTAATGCGAGTAGGTAGTAGTTAGTTGCTTCGTGTAACGCAATCTTATTCCTATCTCAATCTGTATTCCCAAATGCATTATCATAGAAAATAAGGAAACCTATTTGTCACTAACTCTACTTGTCTCTTCTGCCAGCATCTGCAATAATTTTCCCTCACCGCCCCTTTTTCATATATTTACGACTTTTACGCCTCTATTGGTTGGAAACTACCCGGATCAACTGACATTCTCGCGTATACAATGCACTCAATATATTTCCTGTTGTGTTATTTATTATGCAATTTACTTTCCACTTCAAAGCTTTATTCTTCACTTATTATAAAGAATGACTGACACATTCGAAATCACTGAGGCAATAATCATTCGTTTCGGATAATATAGTATTCCTTAGCTTTTGAAATCCTTTTTTACATTATTGGTGAACATTCTTGAGACTCCTACTACTAAAACTAATTACACAGTAGATTTAAACAGCTGCCTGCATTGAACTTTTTACTCTAATCTGACAGAAGAATATCTCAATTATTTAAGAGGTTTTGCCGCACGTCTTGGGTTGCACAACGCTCCATGCCTTGCCAATTTACATACCGTACGTATGCTTTGTATGGAATTGCATAAACATTAATTTTGCAATTTTTAATTTTGGTAGTAGTACTGTTATGTACACATAAGTCAATGTATAACAATGATAGCAGTCATGGGTTAAGCAATAAATAAATAAGAGCAACAAAATCGTGTGTTATCTTTATCAATCTCCTTATCTTAAATCGCATTTATCGATTGGTCAATATTAATAGTTATAGTTGTGGCGCTTTCAATTTTCAGTTTTTCTGGCATATTACTCGTAGCATGCAATTCGTCATTAAGAATGACCTGATTGTAACAAAAGTATTCACATGGGTAAGTATTTTTATTTGTATTGTAAGATCTGCTTTGACTTAGGTTACAAAATAGCGATGTATGTGCTTGCCTACATGCTTCGTACAGATTTCAGCGTTCACATCATAACTATCATAAAGAAAAATACTAACCATTATTATTAGAAATTCGTGGTATAGGATATATTATTATCTAGCATTTACTTTACATATTAAGCACTGTATAGTACATTTACTTTGTATACTAGTACGACTTGTGCAGCTAGGTAAGATAGTCTCTACAGTGACTAAGGCAAACGAAGCTACCCTAACTTCTTCACAAACGGTACCCAATAAATATTTTCTTCTCATTTCATTACGTGCTAACTGGAGACAGTTATTGTTAAGACACTCAAAGATAATAATACTGCCACAGATTCACATAATATGTATTCTATACATGGCATATATATATGCGTTTCAATAAATGCTTCAACTAACTAGGGAACCAATCTAACAAAGATAATGTGTGTTGAAACATCAATAGAAGTGTATTTATCCATATAGGTATCCAACAATAAGCAAAACTGGAAACAAAACCAAGCTAACGCGACGTAACCGAGTTTATGTAACCCTACGTTAGCACATCATATATTACATAACATACTTAGTATACTTAGGTTCCAGATACCTACTTATAAGCGAAATACTACACAGTAACAGGTATTCAACTTATGAAAGTCAGATAGCTACAAACTACAAACGAAGTATCGTATTATATAACTACACCAGGCAGACAGCCAGCCAGCAGAAATAACTTGACATTGCATTGCAAGTTGTATACGGGTATTCACTATTATAGTAAATATGTGGTAGATATAATATTAAACCAAGAAAAGGCAGACATGGAAGGGAGAGAGAACTAGCCTTAAACATAAGACAGCAGACGTGCATAAAAAGGCAATAAGAGAGCGGTAGGGTGCCTTCAAAGGAAAGTTATTAGGCTCGAACGTAAGCAGGTTGAAGAGTAAATAACACCATTGTAGCCCATTTCGTCTCAGAGTCTCACTACAGTCCAGTGTATAGGGATTTGAGGATTTGGAATCAAACAAGGCAACGAAAGAGTGAAATGAAAATCTTCTCCTACACTACCCACTCACAACCAGTCGCCTTCCTTTTCCTTCCTATCTTCCTTCACTCTAATAGTTGTCCAAGTCCAACTCTCATTCTTTTACAGCTAAATAGCTCAAGACTCTAAAAGTGGATTTACCATTCGTATATACTTACTATACTATAGACACAATAATTGTTTTGTTTGGCATTTTGGAGTTTTTAAGATTATAAGCAATCCAGCATTTCTTTTTAAACAATAATAGGATTCCATGTAGGCATTGAGCACCTATTACACTATTACCTAATATGAAGGCTGCGAATGCTGTTATTAGGTTCTCTTTCTTACTAAGCATATAAATATAAGTGTTATGTACAGTAGGTATCTACAGGAAGTTCATATATGTCATAGGCATACGGGGGCGAATCTCATGTGTTCAAGAATCGATTAATTTTGACACGTTAAAAATGAATTCCTACCTTAATTAAAATTAGTTGTTGATAATCGCAAATAAAGATATTGTATTCAATAATATTTTGAGTTCTAGCTTTTATCCAGACAGGATTGGTCCTTATTATGGTCTCTTGTAAAGACAAAAAGTATCCCAAAAGGGTACTAATGCCTTGTGGTACCCTGCCTAGGATTTATTTATGTATGTATATTGTACATATTAAACATAAATGTGTAAAGTATGTACTCGAGTATTAACACAGTTAGGACAATACTCTACCGTCCATACAAATGGGATAAATGAGTAAATGAAAGTAAACTAAGAAAGGAAGGGTGAACAAAGGTATTTAGACAGCTTTTCCTATTATTTCAGAAAAGTATTGTTAGCAGTCAGTCAACTCAGTATGTTACGTTATGTACGTTATGTACTATGTATAGTTATATTTACTTGTATATGTACAATGGGGTAGATTTTATCATTTTTCCATCTGCTGCTTGCTTTGCTACTCCTGCTCCTGCCGGAGATTTTTGCTTTTTCCTGAGCCAGTCCCAATAATCCCATCCATTCATTCCTTTACTAACTCTTGTTTTCGATTTCGTTTCATTATCTGTGCTGTTGAGTAGATAAGATGAGTTAAGTAAAGGATGCACTGAAGTGGAGAAGAATTGCTGGACTGCGACTGGACTAGGATAAGCATTTAAATACAAAGACTTAGGAGAGATCACTAGACTGAATCCTTTAATGTCTATTTATTAACATAGAGCTACATAAGCAACAAACGAAAATCAAATATTGCCTGATGTTATTATAGTTGCGTACATCGCATTAGCTTATATTATTAAGCTTATTGAACGTGGTAACAAGAAGGGTAGGTTAGGATTGAGATTTTCATTAAGATTTATACAAGGAAAGGCAGGTTCAACTTTGCTGTAAGTAAAGCTAGCAACACAACTTGCCGAAACGGAATTCATGCATCAGCTAATTTATTGCCATTGGCAAAAATCTGTTTAATAAATATATATGAAAAACTCTACAACAAGAAAAGACTGAAACTCACCTGAGGAATTCTGCATACGATAAGATACGACTTGATTTGAACGAGAAAATTAACTCTATCTCCTTTTTTGCTTCGTTATTCTAAGAACTCCCCTTTTCACAATAAAAGAGATTAATATTTTTTGTGCAAACAGCTATGCCAGCATTTGCTGACATAACCTACCGTATATACATTTTGTGCAGTCTAATGGACTAGCCACCTATGTAGTTGGAGTTGTATCGTAGCGTAGCCCATCCGCAAAACGTACTATGTACATAGAAATACCTTCAAGTTAGAGTTCAAATCAAATTAAACTTAACATAAGTTCAAAATACATATCAATAATTTTTCTAGTTCAGTGTTTGCGGTAGAGGAGTCAGGAGTCTGTAATTAGGCCAACTATCATAATTTATGTATGATAGCAATACAAAGGGTGTTAAGAAGATGCACAGGTTATCTCCGCCGTTTGATTGACGTCATTATTAAAGGGACTCCGGCATACAGATATGTAGAAATAATGTCTGAAAAGAATAGCGTGTTTTAATCTGTAGTCTACTACATGTGCATGTACTCATACACTCTACAGCAGTATAAGTATCCATTAAATATAAAAAAATTAAACCTAATCTTAAATAATTGGACAAATGGTTCCAAATATTGAGGTCATCATATACGTCGAAGTATTAGTAGTAATGTACATATACATTAACTTTTATTTTAATAGCTCTTTAAGGGTCAAAATCAACACTATCAGTCATTGGCATTGGAATACTTGGTAACTAATGTTTTTACGCTACTGTTGAAACAAGTATAATGCAATGGAACAAGAACAATAACAAAACATCCCATGCAGCGCAAAATTAATCTTACAAAAGTAAGCATTAACATACGAAAAATATTTATTTTGTGGATTTTTCTTAAATAAACAATCTGCCAAACAGATTATGCCCATTCCATAAAGAAAGTAGTGCACTGCATGGTCCAGTGTATTCCAAAATAGATTGTTTATTGTACACCACTGTTGTATTGACCTTAGAATTGATACAATACCCATTTCTTAGGCAGTTATACTCTATTTACTACATCGGGTTATATTATTATTATACACAAACTAAATCTGTAGTTCGTTTATTATAAAAGAGGAATACTTATTTTGAACTACAATATTGAATGTATTGGGTACATATTCACAGTTCTCTAGCCTCGAACAATACGACGAAAGCACAGGAGCTGAGGTCGTTCATTTGTTCGTGTGTAATTTTAAAACAGAATATTTGGAGGCAACAAAGCGGAAGCCCCAAAAAAGAACGAAGGGAACGCTTGAACCCTGTGAGGCTGAACGAAGGACCCACTAACTCGATAGGTACCTTATGTAGTAAGTAGGTACACTACTCGCACTCTTTTGAAAGGATCCGTTGTCAAAATCGTGCGTACTGAGTGTGTACGTACTCACTATTACCTTGAATGGCTTGGTCCGCTCTAAACTCTCTGTTGTTCTGAATTACCAATACCAATAATACAATAGAAGGTAACGCAACGCTAAACTAAACCGAACCACCAGCATCAGTAACCTGGAACGGACGGACAGTTTCGCCAGAATAGTAGAACAGAGTCAGGAGTTTCATTCCATGTGCCTCACATAATAAACTATCGTTTAACTTACTACGTATAGTAGTAGGTACACATTTTACATCACACTCACTCACACTCTATTACATTACATTCGGGAGGGAAACAGGGAAAATCGAGAGAGAGACAGAGAGGAAGGCATTGAAACATTGGAAGTGAAGGGACGACGGCTGGATTGCATTGCATTGCATGATGCGGTGTTTACATGCTCTCTCATCTCAGTAGTCCTATAAAGCAAACCATAGAATAATACAAACCATGAAGATGTACCTAAAGTAGAAGCACTTTTAGTTCATTCAGTTCAAATGGTGAAATATATATTACACAAAACTGTGACAGAACCATTACATCTCTACATACACTTTTTTATATTGAATATGGCTCAAAATTGATATTTATGTTTGAACTGGCTTTTCGGTAGATTAATATATGTAGTAGTATAAGGTAAATGGTAAGGTAACTCGTTTTGGTACCTCAAGTTAAATTCTAGACTGGATATCCCTACATGTAAGTAAAAAGGATCATAGGTTATGTATGACTATGACAAAAGTTGGTTCCGGTGATCTCATAAAAGGAGGGTTACTTACCTATACCTACCTATGTTCACTTACATGCATAATACAAAGCATATGTGTGTACCTAAGTATACGCACAGTACTTACGTGTGCAATCCATTTACTACAACAATTGTTATGTACAAGAACTCTGTGGCCTTCTCAAAGGCTGTACATTTGCCTTTGGCCACACGCTTTGCTTTATTCCAATGTTTTTGACTCGGCTCGGCAGTCAGCCAAATGATGCACTAAAGTACAGAGCTAGTTACAGATCTCCGCTCTCGCATCTACATACCATTTTATTACTACTAAGTACGTATTCATACAATACTAATCTATCTAAACTCAAATACTACAACAAGAATCTTAGAAACTATTCTGACAACAAAAGCTGACGTTATTGCTAGTGTTCTTAGTAAGCAGTAGCTACTGTTGCTTACTACCTACCACCAGATTCACACTAAACACAAACACAAACTCAAACCAATCAGAAAATAGCTATAAAATCGAAGTAAAGTATTCTTCATAGCATGTGTTATGTTAACTTAAGTACATATTCTCTAAATAACACTTTGCACAGCTAAAGTCCACAGAAAGAGCAAGAGCATCTTTTGTGGTTGCGATGTTATAATATAACTTGGTAGCCTTTTGTTAGTCTAATCTGAGAATGTGCTTTAACCCTTTCTTCAGTTTCACCTATACCTCCTGACTTAGCATGTATAGCTAGCTGTCAGTACCTACAGTGTATGTAGTTATTATTATTACTTATAGAGATACTTATACTAAATATCTGTATTGAATTCCGTACATTATCTATGTACGCTTATCGTTAGGATAAATAGATACACATCCGACAGAGTCTGCATTACATTTACATTGCTGGTTTCAAATCTCATCCATCCATGTAGATGTATTTGGAATGAAACCCTTTCTTTTTCCATAGGATGTAGATAAAGCTTATGTAGGTATACACACTTAGGATACTTACATATGTGTTCATTCTTTCGTGCATACAAATAGACTCATGCAGTTCTCATCCAGTGCACTGTTGACTACACTCTTGTGCGGAGCACAGAGCACGTTTGTTTTATAGCTCTACCCTGGCTACCTACACATACATACATACATATCATTTACTACTTACTACAAAAACACGAAACTATTTCGGAAGGTTCATTTTCATTTTGCAATTTACATTGCAAGATACACAAACACAGATACATACGGTCACACCAACAGCAACACCAACACCAATACCAACCAGAAGTAAACAAAAACAGTGAATTTGGTCACACCGGAAAATAACGAACTGTTTCAGTTTGTTTGTTTCCAAAGCTAACAACGTGACGGTTCGGGTAGCTGGAAGAGCTATTCAAGTTCGGGCCGTTTCCACATCAGTTCCGGAACGTGAAGCTTTAAGCTGTCGCTATCACTACACATATCCCAAACCGTCTATCTATCTTATGTGTGGTACATGTGAATTAAATGGACTCTATTTGGTTTTATTACATTGAATTGTGAAGTTCGCGTTCTTGCATAGGAAGAATGTAAAGTTATTATTATAAAGTGCAGTTTAGTGTGCTCGAGACATTGAATTACAGATAATATTGATTTTGCATTAAGGGAAAACACATTTGCTAATACCTAAATGCTAGTGAATCTTCAAAACATAACATAAGTAAGTGATCTCCTTAAATAACTACTTACATGTAAGTCAGTAAAATAGTAGTGTGAATGTGAATGTTTGTTTGTGTACGTAACGTACCTAAGTGTATGCTTTACTTAGCTGATTACGTCATATCGTTTGCATAAATAGCCTAAAAGGCATTAAAAACTTTTGGTATCTTCAACATAGGAGATTAAATATTGGAAAACAGTTTGATTTTGCTTGCACACTACTCGTAGGTACGAAAGACAGAAGATGTCAAAGAATTATTGTTATTATCTTATCTGCTTGTTTTTCTCTTTGTCTCATCTCATAACAGGAGAAGAGGCATGGAGGCAAGAAAGCTTAGCTATTTGCCCTTTTTATTTGCACATTAACTTTTATATGCCATTATTATGTCCGCTTAGTAGAGTAGCTACTATAGGTACTAATCGTAAGAGCGTCTTTCAAACAAAGTTCAATCATTGGGATTAAAACCGTCATAAGTGCGAAATAATTTCCTATTGTTCCTTTTTGAGACAATTATAATTTGTAATTGCTAATTGTAACGATTGTCATTAGTATTTTCCTCCATATTCATTTTGTGTAAAGAAGTAAAGTAGGTTTGTGGTAGATCCTATCGTGGTAGTTTGAAAATATTTTCCTTTGGATAATTATGAGTACATCATCTTGGAAAAATTGTTGAGTTGGATGTGTAACATTGCGGAATGCGATTTGGTTAAGTTGAGATATTCTTCATAACTCTTCCTTTGTATTTATTATTAGATATTAGGTAGTTACTCCACGCTCGTGTATCGAAATCGAATTCAGTTCCGCATTTCCGTTGATACATACACAGAGCAGTTTCGTTTAGTTTGGCTGAAATGGAGAGTGCTGAACTGTAAGGAGGGCTCAGTCTAGGATGATATTGCAGAAGAAAGCAGGCGGATATTTTGCCAATGCAATGTTGACAACATGCTTTCGCGTAGGAGTCTCAATGGAATAAGAAGAATAACAACATTGCCCTTTTCCTTATTTTTTACTACAATACTCTATGTAATGTAGTATAGGCGAAGTTGACTATTTCTCTGAGATCAAGAGTTGGATTACACTTTATAGAGCCGAGAGACCTAACAAATGATACTAGAAGATAATGCTGCTATAATGCAATCTAGAACTATACATTATACATACATACTACTATACATACACAGAATATAAAGCCAGATAGTATCTGTATACTTCGTGTTGTTCGTGTGTGGGTCTCTCACGTGTATTTGTTGTGTTTATATAGGTACTGTAGTCTATTTTATTACTGCCAAGTGTCACCATTCCCTATCAACTAAATTACGTCGCAGCCAGCCGAAGCTCCGAGATTTTTTTTCTGCTTAAAGGAGAAACGAAATATTTTTGCACATGGTAAGGGAAGAAATTACTTTGACATAGTGGCAACTAATTTATAACAAATAGCATACACCTATGAGTGTAAATGTCTATAAATAATACATTTCCATTCTCCATGATACTAACTCTCCATTTTTTATGAGTTTTCAAAGAGTTTTATATAGAAATAGTATGTATGTACTAAGCATAAGGTTTTATTTTACTAGCAAGAGATTATACGTTTCTTTACGAGAGTTTTTATTTATATCCTCATTTTATGAACTCACAAAACTCAACTCCATGATACATATGCATACATATATACATATGCAAAGCTATTTCTTATTTACTAGCAATAAGTATCAGTATCAGTATCCTGCTTGTCCTGTCATATCGTAAGACACTCATTCTTCAGAAAGGAGTCTTAAATACATAGTACTGGTGTGGAAATGACGCCTCGACATGAACTATTATCATACAGTACTGTGAGCAATGAATTAACTACTAACGCGTAAAGACCAATTGGCTTGGATAGAAAAAACTTGAGATTTCTGCGCTTAATGCTTGAGAGTTAACACAATTGTGTATAAAAGTATACTACAATACAGAATACAGGGCAAGCTTGCCCAAGCTCAATAAAAACACAATCAGTTGACTGTTGACTTGAGCTGTTCTTCATTAAATGTTATTAAAACGCCTACTACCAAGATTGCAGCTTTAGATATGAGTAATTACAGGCAGAACTCTCACATTCTAGGCAGGCTATAAAAATGAGACTTTAGATACTTCGCTCTCTGCCTTTTATCCAATAAAGTACAAATTTCTAGTTCTAGAAGTGCAGCATTTAATTTGTTTTTTTTTGTTACTACCCTTGCCAGTCCTGGCCTGGAAGGTGTATATACCTATGTATACTTGCAATTGCTATTGCTACCTTTAAGTTATAGCCTTCGGTATATATTTACAGAATAACATGTAGAGGAATTTTTCCATTATCCTCGTTTTCTGTGGAATAGAGTTCAAAGAATTTTTGCAACACAAGTCTTTCCACTATAGGTACACTATTAAATAGCTTCCTTCATTAGCAAAATAGGATACGTACAGATACATAGGCCTACTTAATATATTTTGATCTTTATGTTCAAGTCAAATAAAAAACCTTTTCTATACGATATGTAGTGTATGGATGTATCGATCTTAGTGTTTATCTTGAGATGAAGATGAAGTCAACCTGACAATGTTTGTGATGTAGATGTGAGAAGATGAGACGTATGTAACATACTTATATTCACCTTTAGGATACAGAGTGAGATACATAAAACAGCTCTTCGTGTCTTGAAGCCAAAGTCAAACTGAAAAGTAAACCAAAACCACCTAAATGTTGTAAATAACAAAGATGCTAATATTTATAACCTTGAGTTGATTCGATAATAATAAGTCTCGCCAAACAACTCTCCAATTACTCTATTATAAAATCAAGTGCAATCATTTTCCAATTTTTTAATTCTTCCTTCTAATACGATAATAACCTACCTATGAACACAAATTAAGTAGGTACCCTACATACATATCAAACGCAAACCAAGAAAAAATATTGTTTCCCTTATTCTTTTGCTCTGTCGGCAACATTATCCCTTCCTTCGTCTTTATATGATGTCTTAATTATCAATACTTGAACCTGGAGCAATTTTTAGATTTTTTAAAACTAGAAAAATACACAACACAATCCTAGGGTGCTAGAAAAAGACAAGATTCGTATTTAGAAGTAAGCTGCAATACATTTAGCAATGCGTAAATGCCATCTCATAGTTCAATCTTCGTTAATTGCTATCCCATAACATAAATTTTATTGCCTAGCTAAGTTCTGGTCATGCCTAACACATCTTAATTGTGTTCACAAACATTGCAGACTAAGTAGAAATGGGTATTTAGGATCCTAATTGCCAAGAGAGATTAGATAAGAAAAATGCAGTGTTTTGCATAAATGGGCTTGGCAACGTATGTACTATATGACAATGTTTACACATAGTTTTATTAGGTAACATTATAATGATGGGCAGGCACACATTCAGAAATTCAGAATTGAATAACTAAGTAACATAGGAATACAGTCACACAGATTCAGATTCACTTTATGCATTCAATTTCAATGACGAAATTGCAGTGCAGCAGTGTGGGTTTAATTTTATTTCAATTCATATAAAGTTAACAATACAGAATGCAAAATCTTGAACCTAATTTACATAGTTATTTGTAGTCTAACTATTTTATAATGCACCTTGCCTTACTACTAAATGTTTTTTATTGTTAACCAGCTAACTGCTTAAGATAAATGTGCATAAATAGTTATGCATAATAAAATGTGTGTGATTATTGTACTAAATCGAGAGCCTCGCCTGAAATTAGCTTTTAGTTAACCAAACCTAAATATTTATATTTATTATAAGTACATCATATTGTTAGCAATTCATGACATGCCGATCTTTGACAAGACACTAAATGCGTAGGTTGCCTGAATTGAATTTTTGAATGAATAGGTCTGTAGTGTAGTAGGATAAATGTGTAAACTCTAAACTGTAAAGTATAAAGACACATTCATCGTATGCAGATAGAAAAACTCATTGTATTTTTGATGTGCCTATCTTTTCCGACTGTTAGTTCATGATTGTATGTAGAGGCATTTGCCTTACCATAATTCTTGATGACAGATGGTCTTTTAATATGTAAATATGGCTGCATCTAGTATTATGAATGTATTTAGCTTTTTATTAAGGAATTATGTTTTGTGTGGCTGCTCTCGTCCGGTCACAGGGTATCATACTTAACAATAATAACGATCGTTATTATCATCCTCGTTCGCCCGCCTTGTACTCTATTCTATTTTACTGTGGTTACCTATACCCCATATGCACATATTGTTCCTATTATAATAAAAAAGCAAAGGTTGTGAACAGAAATATGATTGTAAAACATAAATGGATTGGGATACTTCGTGAACCCATCCCATTTTGCTTCATACTGACTCTGACTCTTACTTTTACTATACATCTGCTTATTAGGTACCTACCAACGAAAATCAATTAATATTTAAATAATTTCCACAAATTGTATATAAGTAATAGTAAACAGGTATAGGTACAGATAGAGGTATCATTTTTCATTAAGAGAATGTGAAAAATTGGTATCTGTGTCTAACACCAAGACAAAATAAGGACGCTTGAAATATTTTGATCTTCCGTCCATGAGGCTATTATTCTTCAGAAGTGGCTACACGAGCACACAGAACAATGAGTACAAAACAGTCGGCTTTATGTACAGGACTCAACTCCTACAAATATGCATAGAGTAGAGTTGTATATTAAGCTGCTATGCTTATGAGTTACATAACTGTGATTGTATGTATTCTTTTGCATACTTTATAACACATGTCATGTTTAATCTACGCAATATTGCATGATGCGATTACTTTCTGTGTGAAGTGAAGGTACTCATTTAATTTTTATAAACTTCGGAACACCCTTTATTAGTATGCATACGCATTTTATCTATTTTGAATTGCCTTCTCTGACTTTATACAGACATGCATTAAAACAAAATTAATACCAACCCCTTAATAAGCAGCTACAGAGCTAGATTTGGGATTTTTCTGTCTGCTGCGTTTTGTGTAGGTATCAAGGTATCCTTTTAATGCACACATTACATAATCATGAATCATAATAAGTATAACAATCATACATTCATTTCATACCAATATTTGTAGTTGCAGTATTAGGGATGTTTGTAGCGGGAATTTCCCCACGTGCACCTGGAGGCCGTTAACATGTACATTGTGCATTTTACATGTACACAAACAAAATATGCAAATGTTATCAATTGGCATCTTCTGCTACATACACAATACAATACAACAACCCAAATACATGACACACCAGACCAAACCAGAACTGACATCAATCCAATGGTTATGCATTTTAACATGTATCTTTTCTGTCCACATTCATGTTATTCCTTCTTAAATATTACATACGTGATACAATTTGATTCAGGGACGCAATATAAATATTGTCGGTGAGTTTTTGACTTGGTCAGAGCAAAGCGGTTGAGTTGAGTGTATTGTGTAAAGACGCATTCTCTGTGGACATCATCATGCATTTATACGATTCGTTCCCGTCCAAGATATTCAAGTGGCATGGCATGGCAGAGAGTAGCGTGACTTGGATATTGAGATTGAAACGAAATAAATCTCATGCACCCTGTAAATACTTATCTTTCCATATAGACAAAATCATTTATCAAGATTTGCAAGCCGGGCGAGTCAACAGGCAAAGTAAAGATAGATTTTCCTAAGGTTTCCATCGAGATCTCTTCACTGGTGGGATTTTCGGAGGGCTAGCATAACTCCCTTAGCCAGGCTTTACGGGATTTTGACGCAGATGTTTGACTGAACTATCGTTTTTCTCTTGTAATACAGGGCATTACATTACAGTGTATTATTTTACGTCTCCTTCCCTCTTATAGCTAACTATCTGTATTTAGGTAGGTATAAACACAGTAGGTATATAAGGATATGGATAACTAGTTGCCTCAACCTCAACTCTAACTCGAAGAACTATAAACCAGACAATACTTAAATGTATACCTACATAGTATACTGCATTAAGGAGGTATGTCATGTATTAGTTATATAGGTTGAAGGGAAATGCTTAAAAGGTATGACGCGACGTAGTATAATAAGAAGTAGTCAAATTACGTCCTTTCGTAGTATTTCTATGTCCATGATTCACATCTGCATGCATCTCATACAGCTACATACATATTATATAACAACAACATAACAAAATAACAACCAAAGGAAAAAACGATCAGGGAGGGAACACAACATTACTGAACAGAATGTAAGTAGTATAGGGATGCTAAGGTACTCTGTACTAACTGTACCTATATAATATAGGTATCTCTATAATTCCTACGCATGATGTATGTACAGTCAATAGTTATGTGCTACATACGTGAATACCGAAAGGGATGACTTGCCTTATATACTTATTATGTAGGTATTTGCATGTACGCATTATTATGCACTCCTATTCCTATTCCTAATTAGGTAAATAGGTTCCATCTACTCATTTCTGCTATATTTTTTAATGGAATTATATTGAAGGAAACTTTTGCAGTTTTTATTCGAAATAATATTGCCCGTTTTGTCCAGCGCATTTACCCCTTAAATTGAATTTCCATATTCAGACGCAGGTAAATTATGAGTTGAATTAAAATGGGAGAGATAAAACTAATAATTTTTTAAAGTGAAACCTTGTATACATAAACGAAAGTATCTGTGCCTTTCCGAGTTCCGAGCAATTCACGATCACGATTCAAATAATTAATTGTATTGGACTATGTATGTAGTTAAGTAAAATACGCTATTTCATTTTGCATATTATTATGCGTAGTTTTGATAGCTTAGATATGACAAATGCCTGTACTCAAGAACGGAATACTATAATAAGTAGTTATGCTGCAACAAATATGCTAGAGACTATTATGAAACAACAATAGAGTGTTTTGGACATTGACATGAAAAGAGTGAGAGTTTCTACATTAAAGCTAAACCATCCCCGATATCAATTTTCATTATGCTGTACATGACTTTTTAAATTAAGGACGGCGACTGTCCACAATGCTCTGTCGAGTGTCAGTCGAGTATTCTGTTTTAGATTCTTATATTAAGAGTGTGACACGAATGAAATAGTAATACCACTTTTCCGATGGCGAAGCGAATGTCAAACTCGGTACGTGCATGTAGATGATGAACAAAAGGACCAGTCTCACAAGAAGCTTTATATTTTATTGTGTATGTACTTATGTAGGGCATTTCGTTATAAGAATATATCTGTAGTACATACATAATAAGAGTTTTTAAGATTTGTTCGAAGATGTAAGTAACGAATGTAGTACAATTGCAAATGTTTCCTATAACCATTATCAGTTGTGTATGTATGATTAGAGCAAAGGTAACTCTTTTATTAAATTATCTAAGCACATTAGTAGGTGTATAGAAAAAGGCCCGAGGAAATGAGGTTACTAGAATTAAAATCCCTAAAATGTTTGTAATATTGACTAAAGATGACCTGAAAGCAATTTCCATGTGTCTGAAATGTTAAATAAAATTATATTAACTGAAATGAAAAGCTTTTGGATGTTCCTTATTGTTAAGACAAAGTACTATGATATATTACTAATATTATCAATGCAATATATTTCTTCTGCGAGTAAACATGTATTAGTAGGCTATAGGTATGGATGTAGAGTAGAGTTTTAGGTAAAAGTAACCCACCCACTCGACTGTAAATCCAGGACACACAGTTAAATGACCACTCAACTCGACACATGCAGCTCGTTTTCTCCTTTTAGAGTAAATGGATGATGGCTGGCATGTAAACTGCTAATGGCATTACGTAATTTAATGAAAGCTATCATAACAATCAAAAATCAAGGCAGTTTCTGTTCAACTGTCTGTCGGATTTACACAAGTGAACGTAGCGTAAGTTTCATTCACGCTGCTGCCTGCATCATTGTAATGGGACTATTCTCTTTTATGTGAAAGCTCTCTGTTGTTGTCAAGCAATAATGTTATAGTAGGTTTGACGTAAAAATGACTTTTTCAACAAAACTCCTTTTTCACACACAATAGCCAAATGTAGTATACACAACTCAAAAGACATCTCTCTAATTCCATCTAAATTGATGCTGTATTGTATAGAACCAGGACAACGCGCTTACTGTGCTATATACTATTATATACCTAGTCGTTATCTCTAGAAGTAAAAGTGGGATTAGTTAGAAATAAATAGAAGGGAGCACTCCAAATCTATATAGAGTATGGTGCTGTAGACTGTAGAGTACATTATCTGTGCAACTCGTCATATGCATCTTACTGTTATACTTATGTACTATATGTCTTCAGATACGAGTATTACACAATACTACAACTTAACTTCACATTTAAAATTATTGCCTATGTAGTATTGCCCAGCTGTATTGCATTATTCAGAAAGACATTTACAAAGCACTTTTCTTTGACTTTTCCCTTAAACTCAGTATATGGCATATTTCACTCAATTTTCTCCTCTTTACTTCAAACAAGAATTACAAACATTTGTACAAGCGGATAAACATTAGCGTGTACGTTATGTACACAGATACATTCTTTCTAAAGTAAAGTAAAGTAAATGACCCCAAGGTTCTTGTACATATTTAGTACCTTGTATAGAAGCAGTTTCACTTTAACGCTAAAAGTCTTCTCTTAAATATTTTACTGACATTGACTGAGTTACGGATATAACCAAGTTACCAAGTTTCTAAGATTCAGTCTACAAATACAGAACGTTGGGTATATACTGTATATTGTGGTGACTGTAGAGTTTAATGAGTTCAATCCGTACATAGAACGACATTATTATTATATACAGAATATGATGCCGCTGTGAAGTAGCACTTACAGCGTCAGTTCAACGGACCACTTCAAAGTTTCCGTCATTAGGTACCTATTGTAATTCATTTAAAATAATCGTTAGTGCTATTTAATGAGAGCATTGGCTACAATAAATGATAATAAAAGTTAGAGTTTGCTGATAAGTTTTGCTGAGTCCTCAGCTTCACACTCTACATACAATACGTATTATCAATAAAATGTTCTGCCTCCTCCTCTGTATAAGGTTTTCTAGTGGTGCATACTCATCAGGCTAAATGTATGTGTAGTAGTGAAACTTGAGGCAGAATTGTATTTCTGCTGAAGATGTAATGCACTTTTTAGAATTAAGTGACATGATGGCCATGATATTTACATTATATTTTCTTTTGTCGCTACACTGTTGACTTCTGACCTAAATACATACATACAACACTAAGAAAAAAGGACAACTATAACAAGTTCTTAACTTTGGTTTCTGAATAATTAATTCATGAAACAAATATATACATGGTTTAGGCATAGGTCTGCAAATAAGTGTCAAGTTGTAAAAAATTGGAACTTTTGATATGCACACATAAAATATCGAATTTCTTTTAAAAAAATACTAACGTTTTTCCGATCTAAATTAGACTTAAGTGACCACGAGATACTGGCAAAAGCAGCATTATTTATAATATAAATAATATATCCTGTCCTTTGTTGGAAACCAGCGGTACCCAGAGTATTGTTGAACAAAGTTGTGACAATAAATCCATTACTTACTTACTTACTTACTTACTTATATTCTACATATGTGCTAGCCTATTGTAGTAAGTCATCAATTGTACTTTATTATGGTTTGGATAGGGAAATAGCATTGATCCTATGCTATGCAGTGATTTCATAGTTAAATGCACTTATTGTTATAACTTTAAAGCAAAATGAACCAGCAATTAGAGCCATTCACGCAAAACAATCTAAATTGCTAAGTGGTACAATAATGTTCGTTATTTATGTGTTGAACTGCTATTAGTATCATACCCTTAGAGCTTCAAAGTGAATACTGTAGCATGGTATAAATAGTATTTAACTATATGTAATATTTATGTAGAGAGAACTTTAAAGTGTTTAGATTAGACTAGACAAGTATGTATTTAGTATTATCTGCATTCAAGTTGAAATGAATAATGGTAATAGAGCATCTCTTTCTCACGCTGTACTCCACTCCACATAGCCGAGTAAGAATATAAGTGTTGTTAAACAGTTGATATATTTGCAGGGTAACTGTTAATGTAATTTGATTTACATACTTTGTCCACACTGTTCTATGTAAGTAAGTAACTCGATCGTCCAATACTATTTATCGTTGGAAAAACATAATGTTGTTTATGATTCATTGTATTTATTGTTAGCATTGTTGCATCTAAGATACTATTACTTCATACTTCATACATAGTTACTAAATGAAAAAGTGAAAGGACTTGAATTCAGTTAGTGCCAGCTTCGGGTCAGAATCAGAAATAGGATAGGATCAGGATGTGCTAGTCAGCATAAGGTAATGTATGGGCTTTTGTCTGTGCATAAACACATATTAGGAGACATCAACGAAGTCTAACTGGAGTGCCTCGCTGGATCTGGATGCAATTATGCTGATGTATGCTCTTAAGTTATGCAGGATTCTCTTTATTTATGGCTTTTGAACAGATAAAATTAAATTTCCAAGCGTTAATATAATAGTGAATTGATGTGAAGTTCAAGGTAGTACAGTGCATTGAGGTAGCTGTGTAAGTACTTGTAGTTGTATTTTATAGCCTGGGACCTTTCAGTGGAGGGCAAATGCTAAAGGGAAGATGAATTATTTCTTTTTCTTTGGTTAGCACATACATACCATTTAGATACGAATTTTCTACCATATGATAATCAGGATATTTATGGTTAAATATTTTTGGTTAGGAATTGAAGGAAGTAATATTATTATTCTTAGTGCTTTCTGTAGAGATATGGAGCAAGATTGGACAAATAAAGATGGGTTAGCCATAAATTAATCTACCTTCACTATCTATCTGTATCTATATCTAGGGAATACAAATATAAAAATGCATTCTGTGGTATGGCTTTGGTAAGAGAGAGCAGAGAAAGGGCAGCTAAGGAAGTTGATCTCATTCTTTCAAGCAATTAGTGAATGAGCAAGTTTTTCTAGATTATCTAGGCTAATTTCCTCTGCTAAGCTTTTATTTAAGTAAAGTTGAGTAAGTTAGATTGTTATCTAGTAGGGAAGCTCCACTAAAAAATCCCCTCTTTGAAATTAATGCCTTTCACGAGCTTCACGTCATCTCCCTTACATGATGCATTATTCTGGAGATAAATTAAGTTTCTTATGATAGATAAAACGAACCTACAGTACAGTAGACTAAATGTGTAACATATTACATTTAAAGATAAAGGGATATTACTTACATAACAGTACATACACTTACTTTAAATAGAAATCGAGGGTTATACTAATGTGGGGTTAGGAAAGCCAAGCCAAGAAAGAGCATGGAGAAGGTTTAAGCTCGACCGAAAGCAAGTCCGATTTATTATGTAAAACATAAACACTGCATTAGTCTATTCTTGTGTTGAAAGGAGTCAGAAGACCGAGACCTTCTTAAAATTTTCCGTTAATTGCTTACATACAGAGTTTGTAATATTTACTACTTCATAACATAACCATAAGAATGAATGTTTGTACCAGGAAAGGATTACATAGTAAATATTGCATAGCTGACTTTTTATGTAGGAAAATAACCAGAGTTGAGCCAGTATCAAGAAAACAGAGAAAACAGTTAGACTATAAAGGTGTTAGAGTTATAGTTACGTAATTTTGACAGATGGCCATATTTACAGTCACTCTGGTGATATTGTAAATGTAACTGTTGTAATAAATGTGTTTAAAAGCCAAGCCCACACTGATGAGATGCGATATTACATCAGTACAGTACATACGTGTTTCATAGCAATATGTCCTAGCTAAATAGGCTCGAATACAGTATTTTTTCAGCATTGGTGTTGACGGATTGTCTAAAAAGTCAAATAAATCCTTATGGTCTACGTTAATGTTCTAAGAATTGATTTTAGCAGACGGATATGTTATGTGTTGTCATGTTCTATGAATATACTACGATATACTATGCAGTATATGTAGGCTGTATTATGAAAACTGTATTCATACACTAAAGATAAGAAGTAGTAACATGAAATAAGGAAATGAAAACAGATCAGTTCAGACTGTCTGTAAAGAATGTCTACGTTCATGTGCATTACGCAGTTTTCTTCAACTTGTTTCAATGTTTCTTTCGTTTTTCCTTTCCTCACGTCATTTGCCCGTCTTCCTCCTAAAAATTCTAATCCTACTCAACTCAACTCAAGTTCCACGTTTCCAAGTTAAGTTTAAGTTAAGTTAACCCGAATTCCAGATTTAGTCAAAGTTAAGCTGTTCGTATATAGAGGATATTAAGTTCACTTGGGATTTCCATAAGAGACTAAAGTTGACTTGACTTTCCTGACTTGACTTCGTCATAGTGGGGAAGTCGGATCCAATCTGACTGACAGGATTTTCACTGAAAATTTAACTGACAGGAAGAAAATAGCTTCATCCACGGTACTGTGCGGTAATGTAAACGGTAGCGGCTTCCTGCCCTGGTTTGGTATGGCTTGGTATGGCTTGGCTAGCTCCCTTCTGCTTCGTTTTCGGCTCTACTAAATACTAATGCTACTACATTAATAAATATATATTACTGGAAAGAGAATTCATAAGTATGTCTATAGTAGATACTAAACATTAGGAGTTTATATTCGGTTTCTTAGAGGATAAATGTGTTTAGGTCGAAGATATGTTGTGGCATTACCATTAGTTTCCCCAAGAACGTTTCCTCTCCGTCTTACATAGTTACTCTTCCCAAATGAAATGCTGAAATGCATACTTGAGTTGCTATATAATTAGAAAATCTTATTGCCTTTGGCTTACCAAGAGCAGTTGGCTTGGCTTTGGCTTCATTGGAAGGAACTACAGTTTACAACAGTTCGCTCCTGTTCAGCAACAGAAACTCCTCCAGTCCACAATGTTTTTTCTTATATATTCCTTATTGCCGATGCATTTCACATCTTTTAAAACACAGGCATTCGTTTTTTGTTGAGATAGCTCATGGATTTCATCTGTGTGCTAACATCCTACTGATTTCGGCTAAAGCTAAGACAAGGAAAGCAGTAGGCATATTCTGTTGTCAAGTCGCTTGCTTACGACTGAGTTCCTTTGCACTATTTTACTGCTGCTATGTGGAGTAAAGTGAACCGGAGGGAACAGACTGGCTGGAAAGTAGTACATAAAGTATAATACAGATACAGATATAACCAAACCACTAGAAACTTTAAATCAAATATTTGTTTTTACGCCGACTTCAGCATACTACTTCTTTTACATTCCTGATTACCAATATCACTAGATTTACTTATAGTTAGAATTGGACAATTGGATTACGCTTTTGATTTATTTGTATTGCTGAGTCAATTGTGGCATTTTATCAAAACATCATTTGCATATTAATCAAATATTTAGTCCAATACTACTACTCAGGATACGCAATTCCGATAGATCTGTTTAAATTAATATTTATTAAATTCTTTTTCCTAAAATAAAAGTGTTTGACATTATAATATGATTATGAAATGATTGAAATATATGGATATGAAAAATATGAAATATGAGTATTTCTATAACAGGTACATTCTAGATAGGGTACTTTATATCTGTAGTTCACTAACAATAAGTTCACTGTAGTACACAATAAAAATAAAATTGATAATGTTTGCTTAGTATGTAAAAATGCGTATTATATGTGCGTACATATTATTTATATACATTTCTGTTTATGAAATTCCATGTCTTCGTAGTTTTTGGAAGATAAATAAATGACTAGAAGAAGAAAACAATCTGTCTGATGGATAATGATAAGTAACGACACAGAATAAAACATTTGGAGACATTGTGCTCCCTGAATTTTAAGATTAATGGCTCTTCATTCCTTTTCTGAACGGATGTGGTTGTGGATTTTTGTCTAGTGAATATTTTTGGTAGGTGTACCCATTCAGAGTGCACTGTTCTGTACTATTCTAAAAGTTGAGCGCGTAAACTCCCAACACATCATGTCAGGAAAACGGTGGAAAGTAATATAATAAGCGAAACATATAACAGTGACAGCAAGTTTTTTGAATGAAATGTACAACTTAGCTAAAGATTTATTTCTGGGATAAAAAAAGAGGCAGATTCCATTTCAATTTTATCTTATTTATACAAGAGTAAGCCCACCTCACAATACCACTGCACTACTACAGAATAAAATCTTGTAGTTTCATGTTTCAGAAATTGAGAGCGATAGATTTTGACGTGTGTACTTTATTTTCCACTTTAAGGGTCAAATGAACGACAAACATATAGGAAGGGGACATATACTTATCTGCAAAGCCTGCACTAATATGTAGTATATATAGCATTGTATCGTTATCTTTAGTATCTTTATATGTAGGTATTTCCTTCTATGGTAAATAAAAGTTCTAAAACAAATTTTGTGCATCTGATAACATGTGTTTACCACTTCTGCATGGGATTATCTTAATGTGCAGAACATGTCCACCTAGGACATAAAATTGTTTATCGTCATATATTAAATAGTAGGAATTGACTTCTGGTAGGTATAAGTTGTAAGTAGGCAAGGCTTGAAGGGATAGCGATTTCTATTCCCAATGATCTGAGAGCTGAGACAAATAAAGGTGTCAAATATCACAAAATTACATACACAAGTAAGATTAAAGTCAAATATCGTCTCTATTTAGGTATATGTCGTATATTTACTCATTTACATTACATAGTGCTTGCTTTAAGCTGGATCCTCCATGTGTTTTGTAGGATAATATATAAATACTTACTACAAGATTTATATTGTTTTGTGTATGTATAAATAAAACAGTATACTATTTATATGTAACTTTTTATCACAGTTTAGTGGCTTCAGTTGTCTGTTACCCCACGGTTATTACCCGTTCAAGATTTATCGACTAATGCTTACACCTACCGAAACGTAAGCCATAGGTGTGCAACGAAGTATTATTGTACACACTACTGTATACACTTTTTTGTTCTTCTTGAGGATGAGTTGTTGTAAACCAAACTAATCCATGCACTCGGAATGGAAATCAGATGGAGACAAAGTGCCAACAGACATTTATAAACTCATCCACTGTTTCTTTATTGATTTTGATGTGCCGTATAGAATTACCGAAGTAGATCTTCACTTGCGTCTTAACATTTAGAAGAAACAATGCATGAAATGTGTGTAATCTAGGCTTAGACATACCTCTCGTGTCAAATTTTATCATTCCCTCTTTTAACAAATAAATTAGATAAAGGAGAATATTCATATTGCCCAAAGCTGGATTAAAAAATAGTTTTTTAAGTGAACTCGATAACGATGTTAATAAAAAGTCAGTATCCTGCAGCCGTATTCAGATTCAGATGGCACGGAACGTAATAAGCATGCTCAAGCTTTACTTACATGACATGGGTTGTTGCAAGTTGCTTATAACTTAGTTCCTAACATTTATATAGCTTCATTGCATGAGTAGTATTATAACAGAAATACCTACACGATATCATATGTAAATGCGCTCACTCTACGTTCTACATAGAAAGTGGAAACTCAACGAAGACTAGAATTTCCCATGGATTTTCTTAATCTTCCTAACGAAGCAAAGTGACGTAGGAGAAAAAGTGGAACATAAAAAGAAGATCTTTAGGTTAAACTTAAACTCATGTGAGAAATCAAGTTGGACACGCATGTAGGGGTCCCTACAACCAGAATAAAATAGTATTTGTTTTAATCCAGACTTTAATTGCCTTCATAGGGTTCTTTCATTTAAATCTTTAACATGGGAAATGATTCGGTATTTTATCCCCGTTGAAGAAGACCGCACTGCTGGCATTAATTATTATTTTGTTCTGCTTGGTAATCGTGCCTTGCTTGATGTAGTTGTAGTTTGTAGTTCAACTTGTGCTCTTTTCCTTTCACATCACATAAGATTAGTTAGGGCGAGCTAAACTAAAATCATTACGTTTTGTTCATGCTCACATTTGTACATATGTAGTAAGTCTCCACTTTTTATTTTATCACAAAAAAATAATTGTAAGCCTGAAACTATGTTATGCACCTATAAAGCTTTCAGATGTTCATCTTTCTGCTGTTATAATACGTTGCTATGTGTAGTATACAGTACCATATTACGATTTTTACGATGGTGAAGTACCCATAAGGTTAGTGTAACATAGTGCCTTGAATTAAACTGCCATGTCAGTTGATTAGAGTGAAGTAGTAGTATTTTTCATATTACATTCCTACATTTAGTCTACACTTTAGGTGGGTGGAGGTGATGATTACATTGATTGTGATTGTGACTAGTGAATATCGGATTAGGGATGACGTGTCCAGATTTATATCTGACGTCTACATAGTTAACACTATCATCAGAATAAATGACTGCTCCCATTTGTACATGACTTGACTCTAAAACGGAATACTTACCTACTGAATAAAAACATTGCATCCATGATTTTATATGACAAGATGATGATAATAATGTCTGTCTAAGTAGATGCAATTATATCCAAATCCAAAGGGTAGGAAGTTTAATCTTCCGTGATCAGATGTACCTTACGTATACGAACTGGACAAACCTTTTACCGTAGTGGTGTGGAGGATAATATGTATGACTAATATCTAATACCTTATATATAATATCAGATGATCTCTATATGGAGTTAGATAATAGCGATATAAGTAATTATGTATGTACCCAAGTCTCAAGTCGAAAACCAATTTTTCTACTTGGTATACAAACTTATTTGTGTATGCGTATCCACACAACAGCAATTTATTAGGGCGCTAATAGTTAATGAATAATTTAGATAGCTTGATATTGATAATACAGGTTTTGATAGACAAAGTGTAAATATTTTCATATTCCTTGTCTTGAAGCGTTATTTGATTTTTAGATGCCGGAAAAATTGTTTGCAACAGTATCATTTTTGTCCCTACAAATAGATTAGGTATTTACAAACCAATGAATTCCTATGGCTCTGTTTAAGTATATCAGTTACTTAATTGTAAATTGGTTCCTAACCAAAAATAATATTTGTAATATTGTAGCTTGGTTGGATTAGAATATATTGAGCAGGTATTTGTCCAACTCCAGATATGTTAAAAGATCCATCTGTATGCTGGCTGGCTCACTGTTAATAAATTCATACAAGTTTTTAGGTTTTAAGAGCAAATGATAACCTTTGGCCGCGCATTTAGTTTAGTGCAGCTATTTAACTGACAGGGCTGTTATATACTGCATATTTGTTTGTACGAATATGTTTGTGCTTTAGCTACCATATAACTCAGACGAATATTGTGAAATTATTATAGAACAAATTGAAACGAATTTGTTCAGCTATAAAATTTCATGCAAATGAACGGATTTTGTGATTTGATATTGATAGTAGTCATAATAGTTGTAATATATTTGCTGCCTTACTTATACATACTTGTATTGACTATGAGTGACCCGTACTAGTGTCAAGCATTCCTCTATAGCATCTTAAAAAGGAATTGGAGCCATACGTACATACCTAGGTATGGGTTTATACAGATATTAACTTTTATAGTGTTGCAGTTTATGTCTTTGGCTTAGTTTTCTGAAATGGCAAGAGATTGGGACCTATCTGCCTGTAACTAGAGTTGGTGAAAAGGTATGTGTGTGTGTGTGTGTTAGTAGGAGGTCATATTAGCTATTGATTAGCATAATAAGAACACCGCTCAATCCTCAGTGGGACTATTTGCAGTAACTCCAATGAACCTGACCATAAGGCCTTGCTTTATGGA